>CAMXCT020000865.1:0-27500 GCA_947184155.2 Cladocopium goreaui | reverse complement strand
GCAAGTTGGATCAAAATTCTTGCGCATGGCTTGTGTTGCAACACCTACCATTCTGTTAATCCAGAATTGGATAAGGCTGTGTTGATATGTAGGGACACCTGGAGATTTTGGTGTGCTGTAATAGCATGCCTTGTTTCCATCACCTGCGATGAAGTCAATTTGATATCTGGCACACTCAAAAGCCATAACAGCTAAGCACTCACCAACAATCCCAGCAGAGTCTGATGCATACTTCTGTCCGACGTGATAAACGCACACACGTGTCATTCTCATCCTAGCTCTTGTCAAGTCAACAATCTCATCTGTATCTCGATCCTTTGTCTTTCCCCAAGATACTTCAAAGATTGCCCATGAGACTTGTCGAACTCGTGTGTCGTTGTCATCTGTGTGATATCCAGCAATTTGCTTGATATAGCCATCCTTTCCAAGGCGAGCTGCCACCATCAAGTCATGATAGTCATTGAAGCAAGTTTTAAAGTCAACCTCGTCGAGTCTTTCTCTGTGAGGATACAACGAACCAGCCTCGCAATTCATGAAAAGATGTCCTCCAAAGTTCTTGATGACATTGATGAAGTAATTGTTGAACTGTGATTTGGTTTCATCAAATTTTTCATGATCCTCATCGATAGTGTAGTCAATGTGTGGAATGAATTGTTGAAATCTTTCTGGAACCGGGCATTTTTCAAATCTGTTTCTGCACCAGTTTCCCAAATTCCAAAACATTGCTGTTATCTGTGGAGAGGATCTGTATGGAAATTCAGCATCCTTGTACGTTGGGTCTGATAGGCCTCCACCTAAATACCTGTAAGCCAAGCTATGCAAGATCATACAGTAAGGCAAGACCTTGTGGTCCTCAACGTAATCTTGGAGTACCCTTGTGAGATTTCCAAAATCGTCATCAATCCTCTTTTCTGCTTCTTTTGAGGATCTTTCTGCTTTGTCTTGATGAAGAGGATGCATCCTTGGATCACTACAACCATATTCAATGCGCTGATTAAGTTCTTGTAATTCTAGTTGTGGATCCTGATTCTTGTGTCTGGCAATGTACTCAACCATCAACTGGTCATCTGTAAGATGGTACCAAAAATCATGATGTGGAGACATGGTCTTCCTGTACTTAACATGCCAGAACATATGTCGATGCTTCGAAGACGCTGGATAACCTTTGTTGTAAAATCCTGCCCATTCACCATGGTAACCATCTGAAAAACAATCCTTCAATTTTCGAAAAACTGAATCATCTTCGTTTCCAGTGATATCTTGACCATAGTAAAGTCGAACTGCAGGTTTCACTTCAGGAGCTGTCTCATCATCTTGAATGTCTGTCTTCTTCTCCCCTGATTCCTCCTTTTCTGAGGAGCGTTCAGGTGGAGCTGATTCCTCTTTCTCTGAAGAGCATTCAGCTGGGACATGTGGCTCCTGTGTGTCTTTTTCTTCTTCTTTTTCTTCGACAGCAATCTCCTCTTCTTCATCCTCTTCTTTCTCTTGTCGTTCTTCTGGTTTGACAAAACTTTCCTTGATCTTTCGTTGAACATTCTGATTGCACATACTGATCCATTTCAATGTACACTCAACCAATTTGTCATCATCAGTTTCCAAAATGATATGTTTGTCCTCAATGTTCAAACTTTCAATGGTATGCTTGTACTCAGGATCACCTGCGCCTGGTCTTTGAAGATCTGGAAGTGGAGTGTCTGGATCATCGTCCACCATATGAGGATCCTCTGCTCCAAAGAATTTTTCTGCGCCAAGGTGTTCATTGTCCTTGAGAACTTGGTCAATATCCAGTTTGAACTCATAGTACTTGTCGTAAGAGATCTCATAACCCATCATAGGTGCATACTGCTCCATAAATGTTGAAAAGGAAGCATCTGATAATGCTGACATCATCAACCATAATGAGAAGAAGCTTATGTCACCACGTTCAAGGGGTCGACTTCCTTCAGGATCATCTTCTGTGAGGATTGTTTGGCCTTGGAGTGTAATATCATGGAGGATCTGTCTGTGCTCTGGTTTGAGTTGCCTGACTAAGAACAGTCCCTGTCGATCTTCCATATTTCTTCGAGGATTTGCATCAGGTAATACCTCACTTTCTTGTTGTGGTTGTGTTACCTCTCTTTCTTGAGAGCATACACCTTCTTCCTCTCTTTCCTGAGAGCCTGATGCCTTTTCCTCCTCTTTCCTGACAAAAACTTGTAGTCTTGGCAAAAACTCCAAATCATCTTCAGCATCATCATCATCGTGACCTTCCATGTCCACATTCTGTTGCTCTGATCCTGGGATGTGAGCGATCTTGTCCTTTCCAGCTACCCAGATGTAGCCATCGAGCTTTGTAGATGTGTGGAAGTCACCTGAACCGCATTCCCTGACCTTTGTCCTTGCTCTTGCAGATTGATGGAATGCTTCATGCTGAAAGAATTGATTGTAGGCATGTTCAACAAAGAATCTGTAGGATTGAGCTGTCAATTCCTTTCTGCTATCCACAAATTGTCGAAGCTTGTTCAAAGCAAAAACTGTGAAATGGCTAAAGCTAGCAGGTGCTTCATCTTCATACAGATCGATTGCCATGATCATCATCTTTGTGGAAAACGAGAAATGCCGTTCAGGTTCTGGGATGACTGTTCTCTTGTTCATGGGAACTGTAATTCCTTGAATAGTCATGTCATACCCATGTGTGTTCAACTCCAGTGCATCCAAAATGTTACCATCACGGTCCTTCTTTCTCCTGCAGAAATCTCCCCAGAGTTTGTTGTTCTCTCTAATGAACTGATCAAGATGCTTAGTGTAAAAGACAAAGACTGCTTCTGAGAGATACTCCATGTCCTTCTGTATTGCTAAGTCTCTTTCGTATAGCAAGAACTTCTCTCTCCATTCGTCTCTGTTGATACTGTGTCTGTCTTCCCAACCTGTTGGGGCAGTTTGACCTCGCATCCAGTCTGTCCAATATTGTCGACAAGAGTTCAAATAACCTTCCATGGCTTCAATATTTTGCTCCTTATGGAAGTGTGCCAACATGCGTCCAATTTCCCAAGCTCTTGTGAAGAGTAGGCATTGATGTCCTGTCCATGGTAATTTTTCCCAATCTGAGCGAGTGATCGATTGTCTACGAAGTGCTATCTTTTGTGAAGAGAGTAGTAGGTTCCATTCACGCAGAACTATCACTTTTTCTCCTGAGGAGTTCTTGATGAGTTCACCGCTCTCTTCTCTTGCACAGACAATACCTGCCTCATACAGGACCCAGGGATTCGATGCAGAAATTGAACTTTTGGTAGCCTGTTCTACCACAGGGTCTTCAATATCATCTGGTGGATCTTCTGCTTCCCAGAGATTGACAGCCTCTTCACCCATTGGGTCGTCATGGACGTCCACTGATGGCTCCTCTTGTTGATTGTCTTGAGCATCTTGTTGAGGATCATCATGTTGTGGTGATTCTGGACTTCCTGATGAGGAGCGTTGTTGCTCCCATGCATCTTGAGGTTCCTCTCTTTCTTGAGAGCGTCCTCTTCTTGATGGCTGTTCATATGGATTTTCCATGGGTTCATCAGCCTGCGCAGATACCTCTCTTTCTTGAGAGCCTTCTGCTGCAGATACCTCTCTTTCTCGAGAGCCTTCTGCTGCTGCACCATAGATTGATTCCACAATCGGGTCAAAGTCATTCTCGTTGCATAGTGGTGTACCAAAAACTAATCTTCCATAGTTTTGTGGAACCTGCTGACCCATGAACTCCCATGCTGTGATTCTGACTTCCTCAGGAATGTCTTGTCCAGGAATAAATGTTGTACCTTTCTCCTTCATGACATGGTTCCATGTTGTGTTGGTGTGCCATGAACCACCTGTAACCGATGGAGGTAGAGAATGGCCACGTCCTTGATGAACAACGTTACATGCAATGGTAGGGAGTTGTTCCTTGACATGGAGGTACTGGAAAGGAATGTCACCATGAAATAAAATGACACCATTCTTTGTCAGATAGAGTTGGTTGTCCACAATAAAACTTGGATCCAACACGAGGTACACTGGTCGCCTATAGTTTCTTGGAGGCTTCGTGCCCTCTGCCATCCTTATGTAGCCCTGACCATTGTCATTGTGGTACATGAAGTGAACTGCATCCCTTCTGCCTTTTCCACTTCCTTTCACAAAGGTCTTCAGGCCTGATTGTTGAATGGAATCTAAATTCATGTAATCAGTGACATGAAAAATCCAGCCCAAACTCATAGCCTCATCATATGTCAGTTGGTGGTGTGCCACAGTGGGATCGACAACTTGGTTGCTATGTCCTTGAAAAGCACCAAGACGAACGTCGAATGGATACTCTGCCATTGAGCTATATGGGTACCACTGCCATCTCATGGAGATCTCAACAAAGAAACGTTGTTTTGGATTACACAGTAACATAGCAGCAAAATCTGCTCCAGACATGTGATATTCCTTTGGATTGTCTCCTTGCATCTGATCAAACAGTAAGGAAATGTTCATAGCTCCACTGGCAGTGAATAACGTTTTGTCTCTGCAATGTCTCAACACATTGGATAGCCTCTTGCTACATGACATATAATAACTTCTCCTTGATGAGCTAGTCATGTCCACGTGGAAATCATTGCATCGTTCATCAAACCAGTTTTCTTCTGCCTGAGTTGTAAAGCCACAGAGATACTTCAGAAAACTTGAAGTCCATTTCAAAGATTCATCAAATTCTCCATGACTAGTTCCCCAGTGCAAAATCCAAGCTATTGCGTCCATGAACATTTCATGTCTGTCAGTTGGTCTCATGTTGTGTGGACCCATCAATGTATGTAAATTGCGCTCTCTCTTCTTCCTCACTTTCTCGTGAGCCTGAAACCAATCGGTTTGGCGCCTGTAATCATAGCAAAATGATAAATGATCCTCGTTGGGCAATGTCGATGGTGTTCGAAATTTGTCAGCTGGGATTTCCTCTGATCTTCTCAGAGCATATCCATCAGCTGAATGTCTTCGACTAAAATCATAGCTTTGATGTTCTTGACCTCGAGTGTTCGATTGTGCCTGATCACTAGATGATGCGGCTGAGGCCCTGTTCCACCGGCTAGAGCTCGACATGTTGAAGAAACAGTGCGATCCTCGAGACTCTGCCTCTTGAGCCGCAGGCACAAATTCAAAAAATAGTCAAGAATCCCTCAAGGTGTCACCTAACAGAAATACATCATGTCTGAAATCAACATGACTGCAAACTGTTGGCAACCATGACCTGAGGTAAGCCTTGTGTTCCAGTAATGATCTGAATGGTGGATGAGCATCAACTTCCTTAAGAACACCTTGTCGAACAGCATCAATAAGATTCTGAGGATTGGCAGACTTCTTGGTCAAACAATCGGCTAAACACCATTGAGTTCTGATATGTGACAAGTCAGCAATGGAACCTGAACATGCTTCTTTCCTAAGCATCTGAATCATATGAATGGTCTCTTGTTGTTCAGGAACATGAGTAGTGCTGGCAGTAGTCACAAGATTGTTTGCATCAGTCCTCATATGAATCTCACTTGAAAGTCCAGTGATGTCCTTGGTCAGTCCTCTCAACATTTGACATGTACCATAACACTTCATGAGTGCATACAACTCTGCAACAGTTGTGCTCAACGTGGTACGTTTGATTTTGGTTGATTCAAAGAAAATAAGAGAACCTCTGGTGTTTTTGCTCTTTTCCTTTCTCGGTTCAGCCATGAAAATAACCATTGCGCGCTGTGAGGATTTGTCGCTGTTGTTCCTAAACGCTGCATCTGGCATTGCAACTAATCTAGGATCACCTTGCAGTGGCCAGAACATAAGTTCCATCGGGTCACCTACAATTTGCCTGCAAAGTTTGTTCAGCGTTTTGCAATCACCTATGGTGGGGGAAGCAGCGGCAGAAGCACAACGTGAAAACTGATAACATGACTGAAATTGAGTTCTTGATTGTAACCAGTTGATACTACCTAAGAGTGATCTATAGGCAGTGTGGAGATCCTTGTCACATTTGTCTTCATCCTTCAAACCTTTTGGTATGACAACCTCAGTAAGTTCACTGACGCAAAGTGATTGTTCAACAGTGATATGTGATTTCTTCTTGGTCTTCTCATCAATGATCCATTTCACACGTTGACCAGTGAACATCAAATCATTCACATCTTCATGACCAATCTTGAATTGTGACTTGACAACTTTCTTGAACTTCTCCAGAAACTCTGGAGTTCCTGTAATGAACAAGTCGTCAACATGCAAACAACACATGCCAATAGGTTTTCTTCCCTTGGCATTACTGCCATTCACAGGGTCCATGAAGTGTTCCAAGAGTTGTTCAACAATCTCTGGTGTCAACTGTGGTGTCGTGGCAAGATAAGTACGCTCTGAAGGTAAGAAGACTGAAACAAGTACTTCAGCTTCTTCTTCCAACCTTATGGAAACATTGTCCTTGTTCATGTCATGATTCATCTCAAGCAACCACCAAACTCCTTTCCTCTTCACAATAGAAGTTCTCAAGTGAAACTTCTTTCGATCATAATGTGAATCAGGAGTTCTCAAAGCTTTTGCACGATAAGCAACTTGAGCATGACCATTTTCAAAAGGATACCAACCAGACTTGTGTTCAACAGATTCCAAAAACTTCAACAAAGTTTCATCAACAACAGGAGTCCAAGCACAATCTTCAACCTTCTTCTCCTTGAACTCTTTCCTCTGTTTCCATGTTTGGGTTTGTTGATAGCAAGCTGAAAACAATCTTTCTTCAACCAAAAGAGACTTATGAACTTCCTCAGCAATGTCGGAGGATTCATCACGCGTTTCCTCACTGTCTTGTGAGCTTACGTAGTATGTCACAGGTGCTGGTTCTGTTGCCTCAGAGTCAGCAAAGCTAACCTGTTTTGGCTCCTTAAAGCACCATCATAGCATACATATGTACACCTGTCAGCTCTTGTTGGTTGAATACCAAGCGAAATCAGAAATTTGTCAAGGCGGTTCCACCATCTACGTGGTGCGTCCGCAAGTCCATAGACGGAACGAGTGCACAAACCAACCAAGTAAGGAGGCAAACCAATGTCAGTAGGCAACTGAACATGGATAACGCGGCGGTCTAAGTCGTATGTTTCCCCCTGAAGGAAGGCAGTTTTCAAGTCTAAATGGAGTAAATCCCAGTACATCGAGGCTGCATGCTGAGATGCCACACGAAAACCATACCTGGTAGCAGTAGGACTGTCAGTCTGTAAGTCATACTTTTGAGCATCTTGAAAGCCTCTACATACCCATCTAGCCTTGAACTTCTTGAACTGTCCATCCTTATCAACCTTGATGGTAAGCACCCATCTGCCAGTGACATAGTTATCAATCTTATGACGTCTCTTGTCTCTGAAAGTCATGGCAGTGAAATCCAGAAAACTTCTGAATTCTTCAAGCTTGGCTTGTTTGATCTCCTTAGCATACTTTCTCAAGACTTCTTGAGTGATAACTGATTCTGCCTTTGGCTGCTTCTTCCCATTCTTGGCAAGATACTGTTCAAACTGTTTGAATCCAGTAACATCGTATGAACCAAACTCAGGTGCAGCTTGGACCTTTGGTCCTAAAGGAACGAAAACAGTACCATCAACATTGACAAAATGAGAGTGGTCTGATGTGTAAGGTTCAGTGTCCACATCTTCTTCCTGAAGCTGAGCAATGTCATCCTCAGTCAAAACAGGAGTGTCGTCTGTTTCATATGGTTCTGTTTCATCATCATCATGTTGTGATGATACCAATTCTGGTGTTCCTTGTGAAGACTGCTGTTGCGCTGGCTGCGCAAAGTCACCTGGCGTAAACGATGTTGGTGTAGTAGTAGGCAATGGAATTGTATTATCATGTGAACTTGAGGCAGTAGGATCTGTGAAGGTCCTTCATCTTCATCTTCATGAGGTTTCTGAGTAGGAACTGAAATTGGCTGAACATGACCTGGTAATTGAACCTTTGGCCTCTTGATAATCACCTTTGCCTTTGCCTTTGGTAAAGCATCAGTAGAATCAGTTGAGATCTGTCTCTGTTTCCTTTGAACTCTGATAGGCTCTGACGTTGGATCAGGTCCTGGTGGAGAATCGTCATCTTGTCCAGGATCAGCAATCTCTTCGATTGGAATGTCAGGATTGGAAAACGGAGTTGATGGTGAACTTGGTTGATGTGGTTCCCCCGAGTCCTGTATTCCTGGCATATCCAAATCATCATCAGGTGGTGGTCCATAATCATCTGGAATGATGTACTCTTGATCATCATCATCACCTGGATCAGGTCCAGTATTGTAATCAGGTTGATTATCATCATCCAGAGGATCTTCTGGTTCATCACCACTCAACATCTCATCATCATTTGGTGGAACATCACCATGCTGATCTGGATGAATGGGATCGTCACCATTTGGTGGTGTGCTACTTGAACTAGGAGGATCTTCAACTCTCCTTTTGATAGCACCAGTCGGTTCTCGTGAAAAGACGATCATACTCCATTCATGGATTTTGAACTGTTCATGATGTGGATACAACTGTGACACAAACATGAAGTAAACATGATCATAGTCACCAGGTTTCCAAATAAGTAGGACAGCATCTTCAGGATGTTGAAACAAAGGATTCACTCTTCCATAAGTTCCTCTGAACACACTGCAATCTTCAAAGTACATTTGAGGCAACGTCTTCTTTCTGACATCTTGAAGTCCAGGAATCAGTTCAATGATTCTGGGGTCAGTTGATTCTCTGACACTGGCCTCTGTACTCCTTGGCAACTGATCAATCTTCCTCAATGTTTGAACAAGTAACTGAGTGGTAAACCTCTGTGGAAGAATGTGCTTCAACGGCACTGGAATCGAGGTCTCAACATGATGCAAATCTTGCAACAAACACGAGCACTCAGGTTCACGGTCCAAAAACATTGACGTGCCACACAATGCTCCATCATCAAAATGTTCCAACAGATCTTCAAACAAGAAACATTGTCTCATGTTCTGCAAAGGTACAAGTTGTGTGAACTGCGCAATGAATGAACACAAGTGAGATGGTAAGACCTTCCATTGTGGATCATTCCAAAGCTTCCCTTCTCTATTGAAGGCATGCTGTGGTTCCAACATGTCAAAGTCTTCATCATGATTGTAATACACACGCAAGTTCTTGATTGAAGGATCACAACGACAGTAATTTGTCATGTCAAGGTTGAAACAACCAATGTGATACTTGATTCTGTCCTTCTGAAATTTCTTCCAAGCCAAAAACTGAGCAAATCCTGAATCAGGTGGTGCAATCACCAAGAAACCTTTTCCTCGGTCAGCTTGCCATTTCATCACATCAAGGCAAAACTTGAATACCGAGTATTTCCAGGAATTTGGTGAAGGATTTGTGATCAACACGTATTCAGGATCAAGCTTCTCAAGTTGTTTCCAAACTTGGTTTTGTTTCTTTTTGCTGTTGAAACTCCAACCATGCTTGTGGTCAATGGGTTCACCAACCTTCATGTTCAATCGTGCCATGTGCCAACTAAGACCAGTGTTGCTACTGAAGAGTTCCACAACATCACATTTGCTAGTTTGACAAAACCAGTGAGCTTGTTCACCTAAGTAGGCTTCAGCATATTCAGCGATGTCTGGTTCATAGTCATCTTCATCTTCAACTGCAAGTGGAACAGGTTCCGATGTGTCAAGTCCAGGAACAGCAACATCATGCCATTCATCATGGTCACGTCTCACCTTCGATTGATTAACACGCATGACTGCGTTGTCAACATGAACATTGACCATAGCACCTTCTTGAGAGATAACAGTACCTCTGATCCATCTTTCCTTCTTCCATGCCTTTGAAGCAATAGCATTAGCATTGACAGGGGGACTCCAAACGAAAACCTTGTCACCTGGTTTGTAAGGTCCATCTGATGGCATTGTTCGTTTGGCCATGTCATGTCTGAGGTCAGCAGCTTGTCTGGCTTCCTGATGTGCCCTCAGTGCTAACCTTTGCAACTCGAGTTGTGTTCTGTCTTCAGGTAAGGGATCAACACTAAGTTGAGCAGGATCAGAAGTCTCAATATCCAGAAGATCTGGTGGTCTTCTACCAGTGGCAATTTCCAAAGGAGAATAACCACTAACAGTGAGTTGAGTGTTTCTGGCCCAAACAGTACGCTTCACAGCTTCTCTGATGGTGATTCCTTTGAACCTATCATCTTCAAGGTTCTTGGACATGATTTTCCATTGTCGTTTGAAAAGTCTGACAGCTGATTCAGCTCTGTTAGGCCATGGGGTTCTTGAACCACAGGGACATTCCTTGATACCATGAGTTCGGTAATAAGTCAGAAAGTCTTCTTGAAAGAAAGCTTCATCTCCTACGATGGCTTTAGGCATACAATTGTGTTCATCACTCCACAACCTTAGAGCCTGAATGGTCTCCTTGTTGTTCAGTGAGTTTTGTGCCGTAGCCCAAAGTAAGTTGGTTGCACCATCAAGAACAAGCAACACCATGTACTTGTTCTTCCTCAACTGAATTTCAGCATGATCAACAAAGATAACATCTCCAAAGTTGGTGGATCGTATGCCTGAAATTCTGGCTGGCGGCGGTGGTGCAATTGAAGTACTACACACACGACACTTGTTGTACATCTCCTCATACTTCTGATAGACAGAGTCAGGAAGTCCTAACATGGACGTCCTTCGTCTGAATTGAGTAGGAGACATGTGATAGTGTTTGATATGAAGCTTGTAAAGTTCCACACTATCCTCCAGTTTCCTGAGCATCTTTCTGTATGCTGGTGTCATGGCTTGCACTTCACTACCAGGCAGTGGAATCGAAACTCGCCTAGGCTCAAGAGCATCACTACCTAGTTTCTCAACTTGACTTTCTGAATCTTGCTTACCCCGGTTGCGCGCAGGTGCAGAATGTTTTGGTTCAATGACTTGAGGTTCATCTGAATCAATTTTGTCCAAACCTAATTCCCTAGCTACCTTGTCAAGCTCATCTTCTTCATCAAGCTTGGGATAGGAGACAACAACCTTCTTTCTTGATGAACCTGATTGAGAGTCATCGACAACTTGAGGTTTCTGCTTACCTACGTGTCTTTTGGCTGCAGGTGGACCTACCTCAATCTTTTTCGAGCCTGGTCCTTTTGAAATCGGGTTGCCTTCCTCCTTCTTTAAGGAGCTTGGCTTCTTCTTCTGTACACCTGATGGCATTGAAGAGGCTGACTCAGGGTGAAAAAGATCATCAATGTTTCCACGAAAGGGCTTTGCACGATCAATGTCACTTCTGACAATGTCATCTGGGATCACGTAGTCCTCCTTGATCTTGTAGATGGTCTTGCCCTTCCAGAACTCTTCACTCTGTTCAGAAAACCTCTTCTTCTCAGTGCGCCATTGTCCTTGTGAAGAACCTTCTTCTTGCTCTTCTGGAATTCCATGTGGGTTTCTCTCTCATCAAGAAGTTGATCTTTTGGAATTGGAGTTTTCTCTGATCGAGTCATCTCATGTAAGTTCATTCTCTTGTCCTTGTGGTGCCTGATGAGTTCACGACGTAGTGGATCAACCTGCCAGTAGTCACCAGTCACCAAAGCTTCTCCTTCATGATCATCTTGTTTGACAGCAATCTGGCTGTACTCAAAGTGATCGTGTTGTGAATAGAAACTTTTGACTTGTGGAGTCTTGAAATGAACTTGGCTCATGTTCCATGCTACATCTTGTAGGTCGAGAATGAGATGAGTACTAATGGCTGTCCTCAAAACCATTTTTCTCATGCCAATACGTGCACAGGACAAATAAGCCTTCTCTGGAGTAAGTTCAAAATTGAAATCCAAGGTTTCTCATCTGTGGAAGTGACATCAACAATGGGACATCACCTTCTTCGACAATGTCGAATTCTGTAAACTGAGTGTTCCATCCATGATCATACATGAATATCACGAGCTTCTCAGTACATTTTGATTGTTGTGAGTTTGCAAAAAAGAATCTTGAACTTGTTGGCTGAATTTCATACCAGAGTCCACTGTTGGGATGTGAGTCAACATATCTGCAAAATGCTTCAACTGCTCGTCGAGAGCCCATAGCTCTTGTGCATCCAAGATCCAGAATACACACAGTTGGTGGTGCAGAATTCTCTGTGTGAAAAGCTAGTCCATTCTCACATGCCAGATCAGTTTGTACAGTATGAAATGAAAAAGCACTCTGCTGTGATGGTTCCTCTATCTCTGTAGAGCATCCATATAAAAACAATGATGTGCCTTCTGCCAATGGCTTCCATGAAGCCTCACCTTCTTGAAGACCAACTTGCCTGGGCACTACAGCTGGACGTTGTTGTACACCTTGTCGTAGTGCACCAACTTCTCCAACCAGAACAGGGAATCTCTTCATTTCTCTCCTGTTTTGATGTGCTTTTGCATCACGTTGGTTCTGTCCTCCACGACGAGTACGTCGTTGTTCATCTTGTGCTGCATACGTGGATGTCAAAACATCAACACGTGCTGGCTCTGTCTCTGCAACATCAACACGTGCTGGTTCAGTTGTTCCAAATGAAAAGAAACCATGACCAGAACTTGAAGCTGCAGAAGAATAATGAGCTTGTTGAGTTGATTGATTCTGTATGGCAGGAGCTGATGTGGTCTGAGGTTGAACATAGTTCGACTTGCCTTTTCCATCTCCTGGCTTTCCTCCTTTTCCATCATCATCCTTGCCTTTCTTGCCTTTCTTTCCTTTTCCTTTTCCTTTTCCTTTCTTCTGGAAGTATCCATACTCATCCATATAGTACAGATCATCATAGGCCCAATAGCCTTCATTCCAGGTTTGATCATCGGCCCAATAGCCGTCATAGTTTTCATTCCATTCATCTTCTTGCCAATCTTCTTCATAATCTTCTTCACTCACCATGTGAGCACGGCCTTTCCTTCTTCCTTTTCCTCGGCCTTTTCCTTTTCTTGATCTGAAGAACCTTCGTCCTCCTCTGCCTTTTCCTTTTCCTTTTCTTTTTCCTTTACCTTTGCCTCGTCTGATGTATTTGCCTTGGAACCTTCTCTGATACCATGTGAAGTTGGCGTCATCATAAACCCAGAAAACATCTTCTAAAGCATCCCGGAATCCTTCTGCGCCGTCTTCTTCATCTTCGGCCCAATAGCCGTCGGTTCCTTCTAATTCACCTTCATCCAGTACGAGGAAAGATCTTCTCTGTGCCATGCCAGAGGGTTGCATCAATGGATTGTCAACTGCTGTTTTGGTAGTGCAAAACAAATCCAAAAACAGGTCACGTAGTTCTTGAATGTTGTATCGATCGAGGGTTCGTCCACGATGTGTCATGATACTTGTGAGTGTGTTTCTCTGATCTTGACTCAGGTCAGCTAGACTTACAAAAATCAATGCTAGCAAATTTTCACCCAGTGGGAATGCTTGTCGCTGTGCTTCTCTACGATTTTCCTGAAATTGTCTGAATGCCGCTAGTGCCAGTTCATCTGTCCAAGGAACAGCTACATGGGGTGTTCCTGAGGCTGCTGCTACTTCAGCTCTCTCTTGTTGATCTCGTTCATGTTCTTGACGTTGTTGTTGAACAAACAGAATTGCTTCAGGACTAGTCACTGTTACTTCTGGAAGTAAATCCATCCAAGACTCAATAAGTCTATTGCCAGTGAGTTGAAATCTAGTCATCCACTTCTGAAGATCCATGGTTCCTCTGTTGAACTTCATGAACTGCATGAAACGGTATAAGAACACGTTTTGGGCACCTTTGATGAAATGAGGTCGTAGAAATCTTTTGAAATAAGCCACTCCTTCATAGGGATCCCTGAGTAATTCTCTATCCAATAGCCTCTTGTATTGTTGAGCATCTCCTTCCAGTCTGTTGCGCAATGCTGGACCACGTTTCTCTGGTTCTAACTCCGTAATGTCACACCAGTCATCAATTGCATCCTCAAAAGCAAAGAAGCTGGTTCGCCCATCATAGGCTGGAGCAACCTTTGTGGTCATCTGTTGCGTCATATGAATCTGTGTTTGCTGGGGTGCTCTTCTCATTGCATAAGAGTCATATTGGTTCCATTCATTTGCATCGACAATGTCGAAGTCATCATCATCATAGCCATGGCTTGCCATTTCTTGGGCTCTACCTGGAGCTCACCCTCAATGAGGGATCACTGCTCCGCTACCACTTGAAGAGGGGCCCTAGCGTCTACTTCAAGATCAGCTAAGGCGTCTTCCCCAATGACAGCACTCTTTTACTCTCAGCCTGTTGCCGGTCAGTGCTTGTCTACAGGGTTACTCTATATACCTCTTTCCTGAGCCTTGAAGGCGCATATAAATGTGCTCAATACTCATGCATGTACCTATGTAGGTATTAGGTCGAAACAAAAACAAGGGCGCAGCGCCTCCCCCCGCAATGCTGTTGACGGGTCATGCTGACCAAAGCGGGAAAAGGGATTTGGAGCCAAAAACAGGCTCCATACAACGAGGCAATCCAGCAACCCATCATAGATTGAAATCGTGGTCTTATTTATTCGTTCTTTTTTTTCTTCCTTTGATTCTTCCTTTCTTTCTTTTTTTCTTTCTTTCTTTTCTTTCTTTCTTTCTTTCTTTTTTTCTTTCTTTCTTTCTTTCTTTCTTTCTTTCTTTCTTTTTTTGTTTCTTTCTTTTTTTCTTTCTTTCTTTCTTTCTTTCTTTCTGTCTTTCCTTCTTCTTTCCTCCTCTTATATGCCGGTTAAATTTTTTTTGATCTTTTGATGTTTTTTTGATCCGTTTTTTTTGATACCTATCCCCTGCACTGCAGCGTACAAAATCATACACAAACAAATCTGAGATGAAGCCGATGTTACCCCTAATTTTTGCGGTATACGGTATATCTTTCCAAGCCCATCTTTTTTGGCTCACACATAGACCACACTGGAAACTTTAAGAATCACCATTTGAACTAATTATTTGCAATAAAAAACTGCAAACGTGTCGATCAAGGAGTTTATACAACCTTGGAACTCAGCAAATTGCTGTAACCCCCGCAATCCAGCCTCAGTTCCAAGCCTAGGTCGCCGGAGACATTTCCTGGTTGATTGGTTGATTGATAGGGGATGATTTTATCCCGCATGCGTAGCGAAGGGTTCCTGTTCTACCATAAACTGACAACTACAGCAGCCACACGTGCTTTTGAGCACTGCATATATCGCCAACTAAGACTTCGGAGCAGGATTGGTTCACCCAAGTTTTGGTCGTACATGTTCCCAGCCAGGGCCGTTCCCACAACTTCGAAACAACAGCCACTATGTAGGAACAGCAGTTTGACCGTGGGGTTGGCTATTGGTTGTTTTTCTCCAGTTGCGAAGCAAATTCGCATCGACCAATAATATGACAGCAAAAGGCATGGCAAAAAAAAACATTACCGAACCTTTTTTTGAGGCCATCAGAATTCAGCCCGATCATCCGTGGATAAATACAAGCCCCTACATCATCGCCACCAGTGGCGATGGGTCCATCCAGGTTGAAGCAGAATGAACCACCACAGTAGCACCCACAGCTTAAGTTTAAAGAGTTGCAAACACAATGACACCTGGTAACAGCTATAATTCATCGATTATCAATGCTTTCATTAAATTACTGTTTTGGATTGTGGGACTTACTCGTTAATTATCAGACCATCTACCAGTACTAGAAGATTAAATGGGAGCAGGCGCTTCCTCTGTTCCAGGTGAAGTTTGCTTGGCAACAATGCTTCGCTATAGTCATCCCGCCCGTCACGGGCAAGCACCGTCCCTGAGAAGATGACCGGGCAATTGAGGGAACACATTGTCACATTGCAATCAAGTAAGGCCGTTTTCACTGATGCTGAGCGGCTCAAGAACACACTGCAAGCCGATAGCGATAGGGAACCGAAAGGCTCAGGATTCATGCTTCACCTGCACACGTTCTGTCGTCGCACCAGCAAACTTCAATTGATGGCTTGTGAAATATGAAGTGCTGGAGAACATTGTTGCAGAACCTGTGGCGGTGTGCGCGCCGCAGGCCCTGATTTCGCCATCAGCGTTTTGAATTCCTATCTGAGCCCCCCTAAGAACACCTGAAGCCGTTGCCAGAGTTGCCGTCTTTCGCATGGGAATATTTTTCCAAATGTCTGCAGCCCAATGACTTCTGGGGCCCCTGCCTATCTCACTCAAGTCCAGCACATGGGAGCAGGTGCATCTTGAGTGAAAGGTTAAGATCTCCAGCGTCAAGGCGCAGCCGGTGAATTTCGGAATTTCGCTTTGCGTCTTAAGGTGATAGCCGTGCGGTGTCTGGATTTGCCACTGCTGAGCTGACTTCAAGAGAAAGTTTGGAAACTTTCATCGCGCTCACACATCATGAGTCTAGCAGAGGTAGTTGTAAATCATTTGGCCATTGTGGAATTGGATTTCGGCTTCACCAACAAAGGCATTGGGGAACTGCAAGCGTAAGCTGCCGGGATGCAATGGAAGGGAAGAAGGCGGAGAATGCCGATGAGGTTGGACTGGAGACGGCACAAAAGATGAAGACCCAGCCAAGAACAGCACCCCCCCAAAGCCGACTGGAAAGGGCATGGCGGAGGACTTACATACAACATTATATGCTGCAACGCGACGGAACGCGAATATAGCAGTTGGCCACTGTGGCACGCAGCCATTCTTCCCGGCTGTAGCCGTCAGCAGCACATGGCTTGAATTTTGATCTGCGACGTGGGTGCGAAAACAATAGCATTAATTGCTCGCACCAAGAGCTGATTTCCTTTGGGCTCAAGAAACACATGCATGCTCCATCACAGAGGACGCAAATCTTTTTCGGTGCTGCCGGCAAAATTGTGTCCAACTATGTGGCACTCTAAAATCTAAAGCCTTGGTTCGCTCAAAATTGTACTGCCTATCGTTTCTATATCTTCTGCTCTACGCGTTCTTTTGACAAGCCAAAAGGTAGAAACACTTTCTCTTCAAGCGGCTATGCCACCAAGTCCCGTATCGTCTCAACTGTATTGGTCCTTTTGATGAATTTGAATCATCCCAAGCACAGTGTCACAGCGACACCCTGCTTGGTGGGATTCGGAATCCACAATCAGAAGAAACATTGTTGCCTCAGCTGCTTCTCTTGTATATGTGGCCAGTCCAAGCCATCTAAGCTTTCCAAGTGGGATTCGGCATTTTGAATCATCCCAAGCACGGTGTCACAGCGACACCCTCCTTGGTGGGATTCCCAATCCAGAATGCCCGGAACAGCTCTGGAAGGTGCCCGGATTAAGGTCTCTGATTGCCTAGGTCTAGAGGCGCTGGCGATGCAGCTGTTCTGTGTTGCCATGTGTTTGCATCCAGGGTGGCCTTTGAAGCGTCCATTCAAGTTCCGGCATGCATGCTTGTTCTTTCAAGCTCTGCGTAGCAAGCACGAAAAACAACAACACGCAAGTCCACAATTTCAATAGTCTCCACAAAGCCGTTTCAACAAGATGGAAGCCATATTGAGGAACCCTTCGGATATTAAAGAATCTGCCAAAAAATATGCTTTCAGTTCTTTTCTCAATGAGCAGCCAACCCAAATGCATTAGATTGCAACAGTGAGAACATAAGCTCACACCATTCCATCTCCTGGGCCTTCAGCTTGTATAACTCCTTCCGTCACATGCGGTCTAGGGCGTGCGGCTTTTGCGCGCCTGGCGCCCCTTCGGGCGCCCAGCTTCTTTATGGGTTCAGTATACCGCCGGAAAATCATCCCAGTCTGTGTGTTCCTCCTGTTTGGGGTTGTATCCCAGCTTCTGTCAAACTGTTGCCTCCGTTGCTTAAAACCACCTATACCAAACGGTAGTAGGGCCTACATAAAGGCGCGCGCTTTTCGCGCGCCTATTGTAGGCGCGCGCTTTCTGCGCGCCTGAGGCGCGCGCTCTTTGCGCGCCTATTGTAGGCGCGCGCTCTTTGCGCGCCTGGGGCGCGCGCTCTTTGCGCGCCTGGGGCGCGCGCTTCTTGCGCGCCTGGGGCGGGCGCTTTTTGCGCGCTTGGTGCGGCGAGTGCTTTTTCCAAGCCAGGCCTAGCCGTTGGGTATTTTTGTTGTGTTTTGCACTACCCTGCTCCCGTTTGGTTCATGGCCAAAACCGCTCTGCACTGCAATATCGTTGTCCACGCCAATGTCCTCGGGTGTGCTTCATTCCAGCACCCTAAGAGCCATCTGCTCCCTCCCCCATTCATCCTTCTTTCTGTACCCATCTCTTCCATCGAAATCTTATGAAAACGGCCCTCGTCCATCAAATTATTCAGATATATATATATATTTTTACTATCTGTATGTGTAAGATGCGGCCAAGCAAAATCAAATATCTAGGACCACCTCTTCCACTCCGTTCCGCTCCCTCACATCCACATCCCTTCCAGACGATGGGCGGAAAAACGGACGTGCTGAAATGTAGTTAAGCGATTATGCCTTAGATATGTAGAATGCCCATTGACGCTGCACGTCGGGAATTGATAGATCCATCATAAACTTGCGGTCTGCGGCCGGATGCTGTTGGTCCCGTGGGGCCAAGAGCGGCAACAATAGCTCCAGAATGCTAGACCGAGGAAAGAGTAATGAGAACATCTGCCAACCATAATGGGATCGAAATCCGTGCGTAAATGGCTTTAATAATGGGAATACCATATTAATAAGATAGTCTTGCTGGCATCTACCAGGAATAACGGGATGACAAGCAGCCCGCTATGGTTGGCATATATGCCTAAGGCCTATCACGAAATTGTAGCCAACTTGCTGATATATCATATGAATAGTTCCTCGCATTGACGCGTTCCACTCATCATTCCAGGCAATCATTCATTCGAGGACCTCGAAATCCATGATGTCCGTTCTTGTTAGTAGGCGTTTCGCGTATATACCCAGTTGATATATACCCATACTTGATATCCCCGTTCATTAGCTCTACAATCCGTAATGGTGAAACAAAAACAAGGTTGATTTCCTACACAATGACAGCCCCAGTTTGGCTTTTGGGCACGCCCCTGCCAGCCGACTTTCAAGTGAACCAGTGGACCCCCAACTTCGATGACCCATCGACCAAACACTCCCCATGGTTTCAATGCAGCGCATTCAAACATCAATATCATCAATCGCACACAAATGATATGGATCTGATCAAAGTGAAGTTCGCTAAAATCTGTTGCTAGTGAAACATCAACCAAACTTAATGCCCTCAAAATAGTGTGGATTCTGAGTTATCATATATGATAGATAATTAATGATAATTATAAATTCTATATCCAAAATCTAGAAAAGAAACACAAACTTGGGGCTTTTAGATGGTTTTAGTAGAGACCTCCAAAATGGACCCAGCAACCCCTCTCCTGACATCCTAACTGAGTGCTGGACGGGGGCGGCTCCGTCTTGCCTTGGGGCTCCGATGTTTGGAGTAAACCATGGAAGTTCTGGGCGAACTCGTAACTTTGACACATCCCAAGAACAGTACCCGGCTGGAAAGCATAGATTCCCATGTGAAATCTGTGCCATACTGTATTCTGTGTGACTGTACGAGCCGCTACTCCAAAGGTGTCCATCTGACCAACTTACCGTAGTAAGCACTTCAAACGTTTGACCAATGCTCCAACCGCCACAACAAGACCACCCCGATCATCTTCCCAGGCGTCGCCTACATGGGAGTCCGGCAACTGGACCTTCAAGTCGCTCAGCATCTGCATGCGAACCTATCGGGATGGGTCACCAGGGTCCAATCCCTCGGAAATCATATCAGGATGGATCCAACATGATCCAACAATATCCAAATCCACTTTGGGTGGCTTCATTTCAATTTCAAGTGGCTCCACTGCCCAAGAAAGCGATGATATTGCACCATATTGCACCATCGGGTTTACCAATCCAGTTGCTGGAACTTAGAATCACAATACAGCAGAGGGAGCAAAGGTCTTTGTTTTTATTCACAAAGCAACAATGGTGGTTAAATAAAACAGAAGGTTGTCAGTAAGAAAACATGGGTAGAAGCCAATCATCTGGATAACTTATAATAATTTTACCTTATATACTTTGTATAAATTAAAAAGTCAGGAGATATATATATATATATTAGGGAACCAAAATCAAATTGATGTTTTCCAATGTTTGTCAATCTTCACCCTCATTTCTGGGGGTTCCCAAGAATCTAGGGACTTTCCAATGTTGAATTGCAATCCATTCCTTGCAGAAATGTGGTGGAATCATGTGGAATCTGTTCCATTCGGATCGCCACACATTTCCGGGATGGCATTGAAGTTCATTAAAGAAAACGGGCCCAACATTTTCAGATACTTACTATTTATGAGACAAAATCAGAAAACATATTCCCCACTAAACCCACTTATAGCCGGTAAAATTCATAGGGATGGACTTTCACTTGGAACAGTTCTTGGCAACCATATTATAGTTATGTTTCGTTTGCAGCTAGAGATGTTCCAAGTGAGTCAGTCCGAACACCATTTTCAGACACACCTAATTAGCCTTCGAGATATCCCCAGTATACTAAACAAAATGCAATCCCACATAATATATATAATATAATATATATATAATATATAATATATATATAATATATAATATATATATAATATATATATATAATATATAATATATATATATATAGTTAGCATGGGTTGGCTATAATTCCCACAACATCCCACAACCGCCTCATCGTCCTGCAACTGCGCTTTGAAGCTCTCCAGTTGCTCCAGTTCCTGAGCCTGCGTTGTTCTGCACAAATCACGGCCTGAAGTCACAGATAAACATGGAACCGTAGTAGAAAGAAAAGGATCTACAGGATGACTCTATATGTTATATTATGTTATCATATTATCATATTACGTGATTTTGTCCATTTATATCAGGAACCTTGTTGGCAGGTTGTTTCAGTGCAGCGTTTTCCAGGACCTGAAACTTCTGAGAACATTCCCAAGCATGGCGGTGTTTTACTGCTGAACATCATTTATCAGTATTCTGCTGCTCGATCAATTTCAGGGGATCAGGGGTTTATGAAGTAATCCCTTACCCAAAAACATGGTTTTGTATTAGATCTATTCATTTTGGGGCGCATATGGGAGTGTAATTTTAACGGGATGGGACTACAAGCGCGGCCTTTAAAAAAACTGGCCTTTCTGCTGAAGCCTCGCCTTGTCCAGTAGAGCCTCCAACAAGGGACGGAGGCCAGTCTCCTGTCATTCGCGAGGCTATCTCCAGCAGATTGGTGGAACTGACCATTCAATGAGGATTCTCATGAGAAATCATCCAACTGATCATATTTGGATATATTTGGGCGATACTCTCCAATCGGGCATACATATTCAATGGAATATCAGCATTTCATATTTGACATCTGCAATGGACATCAATGGAATAGCACCAAAAGAGGGCACCTAACTTGACCAATTGCATGACATTTGCGTTCGTTGATGGCTGGCAGGGTCCTTGCCAGTCAGGCCGATGTCAGCATGCCGCACAGCAGGGGATCCACTAGCCTTGCTGAGCAGCAACTGGTATAAGTAGGACTCCATGCGAGGCGGAGTAGGCAATGACATGAATGAGTACCACTGAAAAAAGGGGCTACCAACCGTCATGTTGTGTCTCAACATGTATGTGTCAATAATTTCGAACCATACTCATATGAGTCATTTTCCAGGAGACTCTTACTTTTCAGCGAAAAAGCACACGAAACAACCTCCACCAAGCAACCCTGTAAAGCTGGTTCACCATTCCCAAGATCCCCTCAAGAAACAAGCACTATACGTCACTATACCAGTACTATACCTCTATCAGCTGGAGCTTGGACATCCCCCACCCCATTCCCGCGCCTGGGCCTCCCTTTGGGCCACCTGCATCTGTTGGAAGCTCTCCAACAACGCTGTGATGCTCTCCCCGATGACCGCATTTTCCGGTGCTGCTGTGAGCTGCTCCTTGCCCTTGGCCAAGGCCTGCCAGGGTTCGAAACATGGTTACATCAGGATTTTAATACAAGTCATAGAAGTCAACAAGGCTATATATGTTTCTCAACATAGATACATTAAGTATAATACTTTATAGCGATTAATTAAAAACATAAAGGTCTGGCAAGTCCGAGAGTTCAAGGATGTTGCCGAACAGAAGTATCTTATAAATGTTCATAGATGTTCATAGTATTTTGAAACCCAGCAGACCTAGCGCAACTTGGAGCGTTGGACACCAGTTGACGGGTCACGCCACTGGGGCCACTTGGCACCTCTAAGTTAGATGAGGAGAGAGCTGGACCCTGCCTTGCTTGTTATGTCAACATTCCTGACATATCCATGGTGCAAAAGGAGAACATCCCCAGGAAACCCTGATTTGACCTTTCAAACATGACCAATATTGGTGAATCGCCGTGCATTTCAAATGTTCCGGCCTTTTCCCGATCATTTTCCCCAACTCTCAGCCGTGCCCCATGGCCAAAGAAGGCACGCCTTCTCCCAGGCGTCGAGCGCTGCGACCAGCACTCGGGCAAACTTCAGTTCCTGGATCAGTTGGTGGATCTAAATTTTGCAAAACGGGAATCGATGGTATTTCTGATGACCTTTATGGGGAGTTGGTGATCTTCCCATCGTTTTTTCTGGAGGGTAAATGGTACTGGGGTGTTTCTCAGGACTTTAATGACATCGTAAGAATCCCTAGCCTGTAGCTCCTAGGCTCACACAATGCTAGTAGAAAGCTACTACAACTGAGAAACTACTGGGACCATTTCGAAACTCATAGTTTACATTGACTATGCTGTGGTGAAAATAGTGATTTTACATGATTTTACTTATCTCATCTAAGCAAAACCAGAATCCCCATCTGATTTGTCGGGATTCAGCAACAACACCAGCATTCCCAGAGTCAAACAGGTATAAACGACAAGAACAAGCAGAAAAGTTACAGTAATTTCAATCTTCCAGTCTGCAAGGGGAAATGATGCAAAACACATCGAAATCTGCAGAATCCGCAAGGGAATATCTGCCCATCCTATGGCCATCAAGATCTTCATCCCCGCCTTTGCTGGCCATTCCAACTGAGAACTGACGGCATCGCCTCAGAACTGCACTGTGAATGCACGAGATCAAAGCCTACACAGAAATTCTACCGTTTAAGCACCAACAAACGATATTGTATGTAACCACCCGAAGTTGAAAAACACATAGGAAATGTATTCTTGCCAAATCTGTTGTCCAAATTTGTCCTGTATTGGTTGAAGCCCTATTTTTTACTAGGTGTTTGGCCGTTTGGCCTGGTTAAAAAAACAACCAACCAAAACGGGCGTGGTTTCGCTGCCAAGATGCGCTGTAGGATCTCAGGGTCCACCTAAAACGCAGGCGATGCATGGGAGAGCTATTCGTTCATTGCGATTCAACTGAACTGGGCGCAACTGGCTATAAGATTTGACCAACAAGAATGCGGGTTTAGAACCAACCTTTTTATGGGGATATTGTAGGATATTGATGGATATTGTGGGGTTCCAATGAGATACCACAAACAGTGACCATCCCCAATGACTTTTGGCTTTGTATCTTGGGCTGAACTAACAACCACTAGCAGTTTTTCACGGTGAACCGTAAAGATCGACATATTTTTGGGTCACCTTTGGGGGGTGAACTGGGTGAACTGCCAACCATTACATGATCGACGATGCATTACTTGGGGATGCTTGAAAAATGAATAATGCCTGACTAAAATATGGTTTATCATTCATGTTCCCAAGTAAGATCTATATTAAAATTCTATTTTCAGACACACTTCATATATCTCCATATGGAAATACTCTGAAACATTGGATGGCCCGCCCCTCAAAACTCGGACCACAACTCATCTGACCCGCTCTTCGCTGGCCTTGGTCGAGTCCTCCACTTGCTGCGCCGCCTCTGTGAAGCTGCGAAAATCCACCGCAGACTGGCTAGCCTTCCTGGGGCTGGGGATGGGTCAAAGTCGACCTCCAGAAAAAAAACATAACATGGAACCTAAAAAAAAGATCAAAAATGGCTCAAGAATTGGCCAGGAGTGGATATGGCAAATGATTTACACTACTTCAAATGTTTGCATGTTGATCCAGGTTAAGGTTCCGCATTTGCTATATGGTTAAAATCATGTTAAAACAACACACTCTGTGGCATCTTTTGGTTCAGGATGGCTGAATCCATCTGAATCCAAATCTTTTCGCCGCTATCACATGGTTCGAAGGCGTGGAGCCCAATTTGGGACCCCATAAATCAAAAGATGATTTTTGGATCCCATAATCTTCAGCCCCGTGGGTCCCATAATATCTTCGTTTGCGCCGCACCCAGGCCCAGCGGGTCCCTTCCAACACTGACGCCAGGGCTCGATCGCAGCTCGAGCGCTGCGGAACGAACCTTCTCAACCTGTGGGAATGAACCCAGCCCCAAGGCAATTGGTTGCCTATAATTTTGCTAACGATGATATTTGGGCTTAAATCAACATATCACTATCAGACTTCTGATCCGCGAATGCATTTGATTTGCAGATGACAAACCAGTGAGAAATGAACAGGTTGCTACAAAAAGGGCAAGGAAGGAATGTATACAAGACAAATTCTTTGCTAAAACATGCTAAAACTATAGGTCACGGCAACATTGAATCTGCACATGATTTTGGGTGAGCATTTATCACTAGCCTTCACCTGCAAATTCTCGTCTGGTCATCGTGCAAAACCGCGACAACCCCCTGATACTTTGGTATTGCATGCACCCAACTGGGTATGGGTGAGAATTGCAGCAAATTGGGTACCCAAGAAAGTGTATAAACATTGGCCAATCACTACTGAAAATAGCCAAATCTGCCGTGTCCATAGGGACCAACTCTCAGATTTAGTTTCAAATCCTTAGGTTGAAACAAAATGTATAAACTGTATATCTCCATGTTCGAATAAGGAAATGGTTTCAACCCATCTGCCATTGACATCAGAATTCCAGGGATTGGTTATCATGATTAAAAGTGGAAGTTGATCTAAACCAACCAAAGTGTTGTGGTTCACAGTAAGGAACAAAACTGGTTGGTTGGTTCAAAGAGATATCCACTTGATGCCATCCCCACCTCAGTTTCATGCTGCCGCAATTTGGTCAGGACCTCTCGCTCCTGCCGGGTGATCCCCCATGATGGGTATATCGGGCAAGAATCGACCTTTTGCGAATGGACACTTTTTGCTGCGGCTAAAACGCTCACAAACAAATACCATTTCTTGTGAACTGTTGTATGTGTTTCAGCATCCAGCATCTTCTACAACCCTCCCGCTCCTCATCAGAGAGAGGATCAGACAGTACCGTCTTGTCCTGTCGCTTTCGAGGCTGCGGGGGTAGCTGGGAGGGTGCAAGGGGTTGCCACTCCCAAGAGCTACCCAGTGCGGGATCTCAAAAAGCACAGGACTACCCAGTGAAAGGGGACAGACGGTGACAGAACATTTTGATGGGTCAAGATTTCGATAAACCCCCGACATATCCCCAACTGGGATGGTCAATAATCAATGACCATCCGCAATCCCTTTGCGGGTGCCAAGGTCTCCAGACCCATCATTCCGGGCATGAATCAACAAAAATGAAAAACTCAGTGCTCTCAGGTCTCACTGCCCGCGGTCCAGGACGCTCTCATCCTTTTCACCATCTTCCTCAGCCTCTGCATGTACGTTGGCTTCTGCCTCAGGATCCTCGCAGCCCGGAAATAACCGCTGGGATGCTCGAAGGAATTCCGTTGATTACTGTACTTCATCACAGCAGCATGGATTCTATGGATTTCCGTGCGCTTCCTCTGGACTCTTTGTTTGCGACTGCTGAACCAGCTGATGAAGCAGCAAAGCTTAGTTCAACAGGGCCCTCTTATGATGAAGACACCACATTTTTCATCAAGGGAAGCGACTCCCTGATAGAAAGAATGCATCATACCTTGGATATCCAGTCACAACCAGGATCATCAGAAGCGGCAGCTCGTTGCAAGATCGAAGGATGTACGAGATGGAAGAGACCATCAGCATCGATGGTTTAAGAACCCCTGCTTTTGCTTCATGAAAGAAGGTCAAATAAAAGGGAATTATCACACGACTGTGAACTGATATGATATGAAACCGCCTAAAATGGTATCTTTGCAATCTTCCCCCTTCCCAATCCCATGGTCCGTTCCTGGCCATATGACCTGTTCTTGTTGCTTCAATTCTCCATGTTTTATCCCAGGGCAAGGTGATTGGATCCCCAAAGGATTTCATGCCATGTTTGCTGGTAAATCAACATGTTCAATTGCCAACCGAAACCCCAAGTTTTGTTAGTAAAACTTGCAAATTCGGTGGTGAAATCTTCACGTTTCTAGGTTGAACCTTCATGTGCTGCGTGAGAACCCCAGCTCTCTCCTTGGTTTCCGTGGCTTCCGCAGCTTCTGCTTCACCTTCGTCCTGGTGTTCTGCCTTTACAGAACAACGATGGAACTTCAACCAAAAACACCTGGTGATGTGCGAAAACCATGACAGTTCCACCAACAAAAATGAGAGCTATATAATCGATCGTTATCTTCAGCAAACAACTCTAAACATTATCCTTCTGCGACGAGGACATGAGATCAAACAACGACCCATTTCAAGATTTACCACATGTGAGCGTGACACATCTGAGTGCTTTGCAAAGCCCACAACTTCAAGAGCCCGTCCCACAATTGCGTGTATGACCTGCCTCTTTCATTGACAACCACTCGTCGTCGACTCTGGAACTGTCGACTCGTACCATTGCAGGGTTTTTTGGGAAGGAATTTGCACGCAAGCAGCCAGCAACTACTTTTAACACTGTCAAAGATTCCTCTCCGACTTCCTTGGCACAGTTTCCATGCAGTGCTATGCAACTTGGAAGTCAAGAAACACCAACCTGAATTTGCCAAAGATCCAAAATACCCAAACCTCTAGTGCCATGGATTGTTTGCTCCACTCTTTCCATCGGAGCTTGAGCTGTCGCATCATGTTGCAATGGTGGTCCTTGAGCCACAAGTCTGAGACCATCAAATAGGGTTTGTTTCGATACAAATACTTAAATAGTACAATAAGTGGCTGCTTGATACATGTCCTAGCCATTCAAAGCTTCATCTATGAAGCAATCTTCACCCACTGGAACCAAGGGCCTTTAGTTGGGCTCGATGCAAGGAGGATTCCGACGATTCCAAGGCCACGAAGGTGACGTATATCTCAAAAGATTAGAAAACATAGAGCAACTTTGCCAGCTGTAGGTATTTTAAAAGCTATTACAATAAGTTCTATCATATTCTATCTATCATTACGATATCTATCCATATCTATCCATATCTATCCATATCTATCCCCCAATGTTCGCTGTTTGTTGTTTCTCATCCGACAATCTCCCCGGATCGCTCAGCTCGCTCCATTGACCGAGACAGCGCCATGGTCTTTCAGGTGCCTTTCACCTAATCTTTCTGCAGTTTCTATGGGAGACAACATGACCATTTTTCCAATGAGTGTCTTTTGAAACAATCAATGATGAACAACTTAAGTGAAGCTATGCTTCATTTTGATCAGCCAGATTCTTTTGCAATTGTGCTGCCT
>CAMXCT020000864.1:0-201868 GCA_947184155.2 Cladocopium goreaui | reverse complement strand
CTCGATGTCATTGACGATTCTCGAACTAGATCTCGTTTGGTAAGTCAAATCCGTCAAGATGAGAGCTTTGTTGTTTCTCACTTGTCCTCCCAATTCATCCCATTTGTCTAACCAAGGATCCCCGATGATGAACTGTCCAATCTTGTTTCCCAATTTCTTGAGCTTGGCTCGAATCTCGCCCTCCACGGTCTCTTCAATGCCCAATGTCAACATGGCTAGGACCTCCGTCACTGGATATCCCTTGCCCCTGACAAACTCTGTGGTCGTGATGATGTAGTGGTAGAGCTTAAGCCATTCGTAGTCATTCTCATTAATCATGTGGGAATCAAGTTGACCTTCTGTCAGCATGTTGAATGACAAGGCAGCATGAAATGTCAATCTTCTCAAATACTGTTTCCAGATCAAGTTGGATCCATACTTGTGAGTGGTGTGAGGGCCCTCTACGATTGAAAGTACAAAATCCTTGCCAGAGCGTAGGAATGCAATTCGCTGTTCCTCACGAGCATAGTCCTCGGCAGCATGGAGTCGCACTTCCACGGTTGAAGGTTTCCTTCTCTTCATCCAGTCTTCAGTTGGAATCCAATCCTTATCTCTTTCTGGTTCAGCATGACCTTGAGATGTTGCTCCGGGTCCAGATCGGAAAGCTGCATGGGTCGACGAAGACGAGGCTCCGCCAGTCGATGATCTTGGCATCTTCTTCGGTTGTACGCTTGAACTTGATGATTGTTGTGATGCCTTTGGCTGTGATCCCTCCGTAGGAGCGGATGTACTCTGGGCACTGGGTCCAGTTGATGTGTCATCATTCACCCATGAAGGCTCCTCATTGTTCCAGAAGTCAACTTCGTCGGGTCTTCGTCCATCTTTGAAGTTCAGGGGGATGTCCCAGTCATCGAAATTGTGCATGTTGCCACCTGTTCCAGCTTGAGTATCGGTCAATGATGTTGTAAAATCTTTGAGGGAACTATGGCAAGCATGACGTTTCTCTTTCTCGGTATATCTGGCCCCTTCATCGGCAATTGAGACGTTGTATCCATGCCCAATCAGGATTCCCAAAGGAATGTCAAAGGCCTTGAGGATCGAGAACTGTAGTTCGGACAATTCTGCTACTCTTGGCAAGTTTCCATCTCCTCGGGCGCTGGTCTTGTGTCTCTCAAGTGTCGTGCCGAGGGCTAACAAACACAAGAAATGGTTCTGGGCTGCACTCCTCCCTTTCGGCTGATTGGTTTCAAAAGCAATTACATCCTTCATCACATCCTGCAAGATGATCTGATCTGATGGGTTCTGCTCATTGTGATACCTCAGTGCATGTCCTAGGTGCCTCATCTGGACTTCAATCATGTGCTTCATTGCTTTTCGATAGCTGTCATTGTCAGATGGAGACTTCGGATTTACCTTGGTCAACTCGTCCATGACTTTGAAGTACTCGGCTGTCCTTGTCACAGCTAACCATGATGTGGCACTCGGATCTGTGTTGAATGATGGTGTTCCTCGATAGATTTGCTTCATGCTTCGGATCTTCGCCTCAGTTTCGGCTGCAGTGGCTTGATCATCAAAAGGTTCGGGAAAATGTCCTTTGGTCAATACGATCCAAAGCTCATCGAGTCTGTCATAGATCTCCTTGTCCATGAAGCGTCCCACAGTCGCATCTTCGAATGGGCATCTGCTTGCAAAGACTTTCACGAATCTCGATCCCTTTGACAAAAACTCCCATCCTGAACACCCCTTCTCGATGTCCTGCGCTCTCTGCAACAACTTGTAGGCTACCTCCAGGGCTTGTGCAGTGGCTTCACTGGTGTGTCTGGAGTTTGCAAAGTATGCTGAGTAGACAACTGCAGGCGGCATACCAAACCTAATCCACTGGTTGGCTGTGTCCTCATCTGAGATCAGTCGAAAATTCGAACCTCGGGTGTCTCGGAATGGTGATGGAGTCTTGGCTGCAATGGACCCTTCGGACAATCCCTTCAGCACCCGTAATGCAACGGTGATTCGGCTTCCGGCAAATTGCCCTACTGAGTTCAGATCCTGTGTATCGGCCATCCCGCTTTGTACAGAATAAAGTCGCACGGACCGTAGGTCTCGTGACAACTGTTCGAACAGCGAAAATAGTTGTACGAACCGTAGGTCTCGTAACAACCAGTCGGAGTCGAATTCAGAAAGCAGTAGACACGAAAATGAAAAGTGCCACGATGAAAGAACCGAAGTTGATGTCAATCTCGAAAAGCACCAGTGCAGTAGCGATCGCTCGAACGAATGGTCAATGGCGTCGAGCTCTCGAGTAGCACAAACGGATGTTGCCACCGACTTGATTGGGTGACTGCGGACATTCTCGGAATCACGAGACATTTCAGCTTTCAGTTGTTCATCACATGCAAGCGGCTTCCAACGTTTCATCACTCTGACGTTCACAAATGGACTATTCCTGATTACATGATCATTGATTCCATTCATGATTATCTTGGCTATCCATTTAGTGTAAACTTGAGTAATGCGAGTTTCCCTACCGGCACACTCTGCATGGTCATGACGGCGATCGCATCTTCTATGAAGCTTCGGAAAAGACACCCCCCATGAGACAATCTTCCATGGTTTCTTGATTGGTTTGGGAGTCTCTTGGAATTGTGATTTCAAGCCATACATGCATCCATCAAATTTGTGCTCATGAGATACGGTTCCTTCCACAAGTTCTGTCATTCTACGGTCCTTCCAGTAGTCACAACCTCTAGGCAACTCAAGCAAGGCTGGTGATCCCATGTTGATAAGTTCACTTAGCACTGATGCAAACACTTCCCACATCGCCCAGAAGATCTGCTTCTTTGCTTCGATGAGTTGTGTTGTTGCTTCGCTCACCCATCGGTTGATTCGGTTCCATGGTGAACCGCCTGTACATGGACCTGCAAAGAACACTGAATCAAGTTTGGTCCGAAGGCATCGCCTTGCTTTACTGATTCCGTACGGAGAGAGCATGTCGTCATCTTCAGTGATTGGCACGACATGAAACTTCATTTCGTCTTTCATTTTGTTCTGCAAGAACGTAAACCAGTTTCTCTCTTCCGAACATAACAAGACGAAGCATGGGACTGCTTGAGGAACTTCGATCAAATTGATTGCAAGGGAAAACTTCGCATACTTTGACGTCATCATGTCACAAGGTGATTTGGAAAATTGAAATTCCAAAGTTCTGTTTTTCTTTTCTCTCCAAAGGATTACCGACACTGTAGGATGGTCAACCTCATGTTTGCCTACTTCAACGTGATATTGGTAGGGGACAAAAACATCAGTGATGGGAATAGTTTTCACGTCATTGCAATTGGTGCATAGCGTGATTACTCCCTGACTCACTTTACAGTTCTTACCTCCATCGATCACTTCAGCATTGGCGAGCACCTTGAATGTCGATTTTCCAGTCCAAAATTCATTCAACTTGTTCGTTGATTCATGATTGTCGCCCTTGAATCTCCATATGTCTTTGATCACTCGAGTATTGGTTTTGAACTTTTGTTCAGTTTCCCTCTCATCACATATGATCCTAGGGTCACAAGGACAGTCTTCGCAATCCTGTGGTACAAAGTTTTGCCTTCTTGGCGTTTTGTGAATTCGGATCAATGTCTCTTTCCCATCCCACTGCCAATGGTCTTCATTTTTCTTACCTAACACTTGGGATTTTCGGGTGGATTTTACAAACGGAATGTTATCATTGATGTCCAATTCCGGATGCGTATGACATAGGCCAGGTGTTGAAGTGGACTGTAGGTGTCCCTTTCCTTCACCCTCACTACATCCTTCACCCTCACTCCCCCCATGAACAAGGCGCATAAGCGTATTGATCACACGTGTGGCTGGCTGAAGGCACTGGTGAATGGATTTCGGGTGTTGAGACGGTGATGTCTGTGCATCTAAAAACAAGGCATCAACCGAGAACATCAGCATTGGTGAATCGGTCAGATGCTGTACACGGTCATGTTGTGTTGACGCACACGAGTCACGTAGTGATCTCGAGTGGGCAGGCGGGGCATGCACGTGCTTTGACGACATCACCCGGTGGGTTGAGGTCGTTGAAACGGATTGTGAAACAGTGTCCGGGATCAACGGCTGCTTGTTAGGCGAATGATACTGAAAACACGCTCGTTCAACCCACTTATCAAATCTGATGGCCTGCTCGGGTGGAGATGCACGGTGTTCGACCTTTGTCCAGGTACCATTGAGAAGAACCCATGTGGATCTCAATACATCTGGCGGCACAATCAGGCCGGGCGGCCTAGGACGATAAAACACCGGTTGCTTGACGACAAAAATGGGATCCATACCTGGCAAGTATTGTAGCTTCTCTTTACTAGTCAAACCCTTCCTATACACTTCTTTTGGCAAAATAGGGGTTTCCGTGTATGGGAAGTTTGGGATATCCTCGGTTTTGGATTGGAAAACTTGTCGAGTAGTCATATCGACATCGGTGCTTGGCTGCAACATGTCTAAGACTTCTTTACTCTGCAAGTCCTGAGGTTCCAACAAGTTGATTAGCATACAAGCTTTCTTCCATGCCATGGGATTCTTGAATCCTTTAGTATGGATATCGGCTGCCATTTTGGCTGTAATTTCATAGATCAATACAAAATGATCCTTTTGGAAATGTTCATGCATGGAGGCAATGGAAATACCATGTGTGCGCTCCAAATGACGCATGGTTGGATTCCGTCCTGATCTGACAACACCAATCATACCTTGATTATCGTCATGAAACAGGAGTTGAGGAAAAACTTTGGCTAAGACTTTCCACAGACTTAATGCGGGGATTCCTAGAGTCCTAAGTGCAGTATCTGCAGCCACAATTTCAGCTTCGGGGGTAGAATGACTAACACACCCTTGTCGCTTACTTCCACCAGCAAGTGGGAATCTTGTGAACTTACCTTGGACTTGTAAGTGCGATCCTGAAGTTGATCTCAAGGATTGGGCACATCCAGCGAAATCCGCATCTGCAAATAGTCCTAATGATAAATCTTCAATTTTGTCTCCGACCCATCCTATCATTTTGAGGGACAATGTGGAATTAACATAACACATTAGGTGATGAAGACGGGCGTCATCATCCTTCGTCCATTTAGTCACATTACGTGCTAATGCATTGATGGATCTCAACAGGTCAAACCGCGCAATGCGGGCTGCATAAAGCAGCTTCATAAGCACACTAGCTGCATGCGGAGCTAGATTCCCACGGCTCAGCGTCTCACTGTCTTGGCCAGGACATGAGTTGCCAGTCTCAGAGAGAGCAGGCATATCTGGATCGAAGGAATGTGCACACCAAGGACACTCAACTTTGCGTTTTCCATCGGAAGGAGCTCGATACGGGCTGCTTTTCGTTTCCTCTGGAAGGCTCGGCGTTGATACCTTTTTCAATTTTGTGTCCTTGCCAATGATGTCAAGATACTTTTCCACCGATAACTTTAACAATCCTTCCATGTTATAAGTTATGGTCTTGACTTTCTTACCGTTATGCAATTGGGTCTCACCTTGGGATAAAACACATCCTAAGTAAAGTCCCAGATCGGTTTCGGGTTCAATGCGCAGAACAGTGCGCAGCATATCCCAACCTTTGGCCAGATTTTCGGAGGGCCCAGCAAGCTTAAGGTCATCCACATAGATTACCAACAGCAATTTGAGCTCATCATGAAAATACATAGAAGGCCATTCCTCACCAATGGGCTTAAAACCAATTTCTTGAACTTTCTTGTCACAATGTTGTTCCCACATCGTGCCTGAATCAGGGTGTCCGTACAGGGCTTTGTCGAGTCTTACGACAGGGCGACGGAACTTCCAATACTGTATCTCCGGCGGCCATGCATCAGTGGGTAACTCCACCCAACACAAAGGTCCCTTCAACTTAGCCTGGATGTAAGCCTGAATCGCATCTGCCAACTTGACGGAGTGCCCAGGAAGACAACCGTAAAAATCTGCCCATCGTGAGGCTTCAAAGGAAGCAGGGGAATTTCCCAAGTCTTGGAAGAATGCTGCCTCCCAATGCTGATTCTTCACCTGATTTCCTAGCAGAACGCCTCTTCCCTTGAATTTTCGTCCAGGATTGTCTTCTGACAGCTGGTAGTTCTTCTCCACGCATATGCCATGGACCCTGGCCATGTGTACTTCCTTATTGTTCTTCTTGGCCTCTGCAACAACATCGTCGTATTCACGAACCATTGTAAAGTCAAATACCTCTTGATCACGAAGGCCTTTCCACTCCTTGAGCATTGCCTCTTTGGCCTTTGGGTTAGACTCAATCTCGGCTCTGCCCACAGGTCGTGAAACCATTGCATTGAAAAGTTTGCTTCCAAGACCTTCTGATGATATCTTGGTTCGGTGACTTTGATTTGATGCAGAAGTACACGGCATAGTTGGGAATGGAATGTATTCATCATCATCAGTGGCTATGTTCTTCACGTTCTTGACGTTCACACATTTGCCATTTTTGATCATTGTCGACTCTCCTGGCGTAGCCATGGAAAACCTCGAAATCTCACCTGACAATGTGCTCCAAACTTCACCACTCCACGATGCTTTTGGGCCACGTCCTTTCTCGACCTCCGACCATTCATCCCATTCAGTGAGATATTCCTCGTCGTCCGGGACGTCAGTAGAAGCATCGGAACATGGACTAGCATCAGCATTCCTCTTCACTTTTCGACAATCAATATATCGTCTTCCATGTACATCGTCATCATCGACTATGTCGTATAAATCAAGATAAGTACTTGTACATGTGATAGGTAAGGTAATTTTGTTCTTCACAACTTCACCAACACCTGCATCGGATTTCTTTGACTTTGAATGAGAGTCATCCTTCTTACTTTCATCACCACCTTCATCGTCCTTGGACTTTGGCTCGTCCTTGTCTTTCTTTGAATCTTTCTTCTCCTTCTTCGTTGCCTTCTTCTTCTTTTCTTCGACCAATCTTTTGGCTTTGTCATCGGCCTCTTTCTTCTCCAACTTCTTCTTCTCGGCTTTGAGGATGGTATTCCGGTCAGATTGAGAGAGTTTGCGCCATTCTTCAGGAGAATAGGTTCCTTTGGGACGCAATGACGTCCTGAACATTCGTCTACCATCATCTCCAATCTTGTATGGGTAACCCTTGACGTTCAACTTGACCTTCTCACCATCGTCATTGAGGTATACCTTCCCATCTCCAGCTTTGCCCTTCTTCCAATGGTCTGGTTGGGCGTCGATCAATTCCTGGAGGGTCATCTCTTCTGGATCTTTGTCTTTGTCGAAGATATCCTCAGGGTCATCAAGAGGCTTCTTTGAGACTTTTCCACCACTTGGTCCAGGTCCACCGTCGTCTCCGTCATCAAGCTCATCATCATCTTCATCATGGTCATGTTCTTCGTCATCTCCATGAGGCACTTTGGAGGGATCGCCATCGAGGATTTCTCTTTCTTTCATCCCTTCCAATGTGGTGTTCACCCTCTCATATTCCTGCTTGCATGGAAATGTCAATGGAGTGACCATCTCGACCTTTTCAGTCAAATGAGGTTTGAGAAGACGGTGTTCAGGTTTGCTAGCATCATCACCAAGATTTTGATGTACGAATTCACTCAGAGGCCATACTTTGTATTGTCTTGACCAATGCATCCCTGGACCAATGTGATACCCTGCAAACACTCCTGGAATAGAATCAGGCCCAAACTTGTGAAGTTGTCCCGCTTCTCTGGTCTTCGGAGGCTTGTAGTTCACACGAGCACCATAGGGAATGAGTTTGCCAGCAAATTCAGATCCATGGAGTTTGCACCAAGCGCTCAATTCATCATCGTTGGGTTCCACATTGAGTAGATGACATACACAAAGGATTGCTGTTCTCCAGAAACAAGGTGGTAATCCAGCTTCCAAAAGACATGTAGAAGTAGCTGTGAGAATAAATTGGTTCGTTCTTTCGGCAATTGAATTGGTTTGAGGTCTTCCAGGTAACGAATGATCAATTGGTATCTTCATCTCATTCATAGCTTCAATGAACTGAGGAGCATGATCAGAGTAGGCCTGTCTAACCTTCTTGGCACCGATGAACTGTTTCACTGCTCTAACTACATCGTCTTTGGTCATTCGATCAGATGGATAAGCACCAATGATTCCTGTATAACAGTCTCTGACAACCAACACTTCCTTCTCGAGGACCAACACGTCATCATGGACTTTGGATGTGTCCACCGCATCAAAGGTAATGAGGTCGCCAAACTTCTTGAGTTCCCTCTTGTATGCACCACGACGAGTCTTGAAATGCTTCATCTTTGCTCGAATGCATGAGTCGCAATATGGATTCTTGTATCTGTGGGTCAACTTGTGATTCAGGCTATTAGCTTCTCTCTTGAGTGTTCCTCTTTTGGCAACCCTAGATTCACCTTCAACAACATCGATCTCGATGTCATCTTCATCACCTTCAGCGGCATCTTCAGGAGCACCATGACCATCATCTTCAAAGTCAGTCTCGTCTCCAGGAGGCTCGTCAATCGGAGTTCCTGGTTCGTACTCGCCGCCCTCAGGTGGTTCTTCTTCTTCTTCTCCTGGGGTTGCTGAATGTTTCTGCCGGTTCATTGCTCTTTTCTTCTTCTTCACCTTGAGCTTCTTGACATATCGGGAACAGTTGTGATCCTCAGTTGATGTCTCAAGACCACTTTCTCCATCGAGATGTACTCTTCGTGAGGGTTGACCAACATCATCAATGTCGTTGAAATCATTGACTCCGATTTGAGGATGTATCAATAGGTCATGGATCTTTGATGCATGATGACATTCATGAGGAGTGCATTCGTAAGTTCCAAGATCAACGTAGGGGATGTTGTCATGGATTGTCAAATCGATGCGTTCTCCATTCTTCGTAATCATGAAAGGCATTTGACCAGATGGCCATACAAAGGAATATCCTTCTTCCATGCATCGTTTCCCAAGAGACATCACGGACGGAGTGTCGTCCAGTACATAGGCATGAGAGGTCACATCAAAGGTTCCCAGGTCAATCTCTGCTTCTGTCTGAGTAGCAGTTGAACCGTTGGCTGTGTGGAACATGATAGGATCACAAGTTCGCTGCTTCAAGTTCATCCTTTCGGCTTTCCTTGCAGAAATCAGATCATGCCCGCTGCCAGAATCCAGGATGAATCTACGATCTTTGGCTTGCACTGGTAGTGAAATGCACATTATGTTCTTGGACTTCATGAGGGAGTTTCCAACTTCGTGTTCAACAAGCTCTTCAATAAAAGTCAAGTCATCACGATCATTGTCCAGTTTGATCAACATGTCGAACTTGGGGCCAATAATGATTCTAACTTCATCAACAAAACGATGGAGTCCACATCTGTCCATGATGATAGCCTTGGCCCGTGCTCGGACTGAACCGAGGGTGTTGTCGGACTTGGACTGATCGTCGGTCAAATCATCGACTTTCCAGAAAACATATTGCTTGTTGGGGTCACGATACATACGTTTGGGTAGTCCCTCCTGGTAGTCCTCAATGGCGATCTCGTGCACCTCAGGTTCCAGATCAAATGAGATCCTGCGATCATCAGAAGACTTCTTTGCACTGGCTATCCTCGGTGAGGTATAATCCATGGAATCTTCATTGTCGCTATCAAAGAAGGAATCAATGGTAATGGGAGTCGCCTTCTTCTTTGGTGTCTTCTTGCTGGTTCTCTCTGAGGATGCTGAAGGCGATTTATCTGCATGTAGGAATTTACATTTGTTTCCGAACTTGCAGGTACCTTCTTGCCAATTCCAACATACCTTCTTTTTGGGTCCAGCTGAAGATGAACTTCCTCTACCTTTCCCTCTTGATGAATCTCGACTTCCGCTTCTGCCTTTCTTACCTTTCATCTTGGCATCATAGACCTTCTGAGAATGACTGTAAAGACATTTGTCACCTTTGTTGCATCCTCCTTTATTGAAGAAGTAGTTACAGAAAATCTTCTTCTTGTCAACGGGTGAAGATGATCTTCCCTTCCCACCTTTGCCTTTCTTGTTGTTCTTGTCGGCATGGGATTTCGGAGAAGGTGTAGGAAGTACCGATGCAGCTTCACTCTTCGCTTTCGCCTTAGGACGTTTGGGAGGATCACCTGTAGACGATGCAGCCGCTTCATTCTCCTTCTTGGTCTTGACGGGAGCGGCAGGCTTGTCTGCATCTTCTAAGGCAGGTGTCGTCTTGTTAGAGGACAATGACAGTTTCACTGCACGTTCTCTATCTTTCAACAGTCGTTCTTGCTTCCCTCGTGCTATGTATCCCTTGATCATACCAGTTAGGTAAGCATAGGTCTTCTCATGATGCCCTTCATCAAAGGTTTTGTATCGGTTGATATCGAAGGCCATAAGTTTTGAATGTTCAATCTTCCGGAACAATGTGTCACGCAGGGAATTGTTGGAAGGCAGATCATCATGTTTCATATTGTATACGATGTCAAGCCACTTGTTGTAGAAGGCCTCAAGTTGGTCATCTCCATAGTAGTTGAACATATACAAATGATGGGCATTGTAGAGAACTTCAGTGTGGTCAGGTGACTTGAAGCTAATCAATATCATTGCAAATAGTTCTCGTCCCTTGATGAAGTCCCCACTTCTCCCATACAATTGGTTCTTCATGGACATGTCATACTTCACTTGCATGGACTTGTCCCCAGCATTGTCAATGACTTTCCTCAAGGCATTGGAGAGCTTGGCATCAATGGATTGGAATCTCACATCAGGAGCTTTGGCCAGCGCCTCCAAGTCAGGTTGATCTGCAAGACACGGAGCTAACCACGCCTTCCAATCTTCATAGTTTCGATCTCCACTTGCAACGCAAACTTCATGAACGACACTTCCCTTCCAGGATGAAAGTTCAGTGGTCTTAGGCCAGGGTTGGAGGCTGATCTTTTCGGCTTCTCTTAGAGATACAGATGACTTGGATCTATCCCTTTCAAGGTTCTCCAACTCCTTGACATTTGTGTTGTACTCGTTCCTGAGCTTCTCGAAGGCTTCAGCTTCTGCTCGGTATTCCTGCTCTTCATCATTGGCACGATCTTCAGCTTGAGAGAAATTGTTCTTATAGTAATCTTTACGATCTTCCATCTTCTTCAACTCATCTTGAAGATTTCGAACTTCAGCGTTCCTCTCTTGCTTCATCTCGTCCAACTCTGCTTTCAGTTTGGCACACTTCTCTTCACATTCATTCCGAGGCATGGCATTACTGGGGTACCCATGTAATGTAGTCGGTCTATTCATTGATGAAGAAGAATGAGCTTGGTTTTCCAACTTCAGGGCAGCAATGGTGCTCGACATTTCTTCTACCTCAGCGTAACGCTCATTGGCCAATTGATGCATCTCGGTCAAATGGCTTTCAGGAATGGAATAGTCAGTCGCACCTTTGATCACGAGTCTTCTGTCGTTCAACATCTTGATGGACTTACCTGCATCCCTGTGAGCACGCTCAAGAGAGTCCTTTTGGGCTTCAAGTTCAGTATGAAGGCGAGCAATAGCTGTATCCCTGTCATTGAGTTCATTGTGCAAACTGTCAAACAAGGTACTCGTCACATTCGGATTGTTGCTCATGTGATCGATCTTGTTCAGAGCATCTTGATATTTCTTACCAGTTTCATCAAAGTTTCGCTGGAAGACTTTGAGCAGGTCCTCAGTGTCAATGAGTTCAGATCTATTCTGCAAGTACAACTTGTCAACTTCGGCCTTGGATTCTTTCAAGCTGTCACGTTCACGCACGGCTTGCATGTACATCTCGTATAGAGGTCCTCCATGCGGTGATCTGCTTGGTGAAGATCTTCTGGCTTGTTGACAGGAAAGTTCATGATACTGATTCTTCGATTCAGTCAGTTGCTGTTGCATTCGATCTAAAAGACTTTGTTTCATGTGTAGTTCAGAACGTAGTCCCATTATCCTCATGTCCCGCATGCCACCTGATTCAGCTAGAGATTCTTCAGAAACCCTGTTCTCAGAAATCGCTAGTCGAGATTGTAAGTTCTCACTGTGGATCACCTGTAATCGAAGCTGTGATTCTTCCAAAGCTAAGTGATGTTCACATTCTGCATAACGGTCATGTTCAGATCTTATGTTACTACGGAACTCCTTCATGATCTCGTCCCTCTTCATGTCAGCAGCATCTAACTCAGTTTCCAGTCGCCTGACATTCATGGCCATGGTGTGCTTCATCGTCTGGTTCTGATTGGCAACCTCGAGCATCTCGATCTGCAAAGCACATGTTTGGTCATTAGCATAGCCGACTGCTAGAGCTTCTTGCTTGGCATTCATCTCTGCGTTTTCCAGTTCCAGTCTGAGTTGATTGATGTGAGCATTCGCGTCAGTTCCCACATGTACCATAATTGCGTTTGCTTGTCCCATTTGTTCATCGAATTCCGAACGTAGTCGTGAATATTTGAATTCCAAATGAGATGCAGCTTCATTCGACATAGTCTGATACCTTTCCAACTCTTCGATCCTGTAGGTCGCACCTTCATCTTCCTGTTGTGCAGCCTGTAACTCGAAGTTCAGCATCTGGAGTTGTTCGGTCATCGACATCATCTCTTGATGAGTGGTGCTTTCCAGGAAATTAAATTGTTGATAGGCATATGCTGTCGTCTCACTCAATCTTGCCTGAAGTACAGATTCTTCTTCAGTGGCCCTTTCCAGTGATGTTTTGTACTCAGTTAATTCACTCTGATAGGCAGTGAAGATGTCGCTACCACTTGACGGGGCATTCACTTGCTGATAAGATCCTGTCCCTGATGGAGTAGCGTCCTGAATCGGTGAAGGCGGATTCGACGACGTAGTCTTTGCCTTAGTCCTTGGAGTCATCGGAGGCGACAATTGTCGTGCAGATGATCTTCTCTTTCCAGGTGTGCTGTCCCTATCTTCAATTGCTTGCATTGTCGAAATTTGTCTCCCTCTAGGAGCAACCAGATGTCGCCTGGGTTGGCTTGTTCTCAGTTCTGAGGCATCGCTTCCACCAGTGTCGATACTCTGTGAAGAATTTGACTGCGTGCCGGCAGCTGGTGCAACGGCATGTCCAGAGAAAGAAAATGCATTATCGCTGCTATCCTGTTCAGTCATCTGTAAGGCCCGCGGCTCCCCGCTCGTAGGCTCCGTAGGAGTCCTACGGCTGATAACCTGCGAATCGGGGATTGCCTACCCGATTATGTTCCAATGGTTGATGTTGAGGATAAATGTTCCAGTTCGACGACGTCACACGGGCAGCTGCTTCCGCATTGCTGATCTTTTCTCCAGTGCTGCATTGGGGTCTTGAGCCAAAGAGGCCAGTTCGGATTGCCCCTTTGGTGCTGGATCACAGAGTGTTTAGTTGTGATATTATACTTGATCCGTAGCCTACACTCTATTCGCAATAGATTAGATACATTAGATAGATTGGATAGCTTAGATAGATTAGATAGATAGGTAGATAGGTAGATAGGTAGATAGGTAGATAGATAGATTAGATAGATTAGATAGATTAGATACATTAGATACATTAGATAGATTGGATAGCTTAGATAGATTAGATAGATAGGTAGATAGGTAGATAGGTAGATAGGTAGATAGGTAGATAGGTAGATAGATAGATTAGATAGATTAGATACATTAGATACATTAGATACATTAGATAGATTGGATAGCTTAGATAGATTAGATAGATAGGTAGATAGGTAGATAGGTAGATAGGTAGATAGGTAGATAGGCAGATAGATAGATTAGATAGATTAAATAGATTAGATACACTAGATACATTAGATACATTAGATACATTAGATAGATTCGATAGCTTAGATAGATTAGATAGATTAGGTAGATAGGTAGATAGGTAGATAGGATACATTAGATAGATTGGATAGCTTAGATAGATTAGATAGATTAGGTAGATAGGTAGATAGGTAGATAGGTAGATAGATAGATTAGATAGATTAGATAGATTAGATACATTAGATAGATTGGATAGCTTAGATAGATTAGATAGATAGGTAGATAGGTAGATAGGTAGATAGGTAGATAGGTAGATAGGTAGATAGGCAGATAGATAGATTAGATAGATTAGATACATTAGATAGATTAGATACATTAGATAGATTGGATAGCTTAGATAGATTAGATAGATAGGTAGATAGGTAGATAGGTAGATAGGTAGATAGGTAGATAGGTAGATAGGCAGATAGATAGATTAGATAGATTAGATACATTAGATAGATTAGATACATTAGATAGATTGGATAGCTTAGATAGATTAGATAGATAGGTAGATAGGTAGATAGGTAGATAGGTAGATAGGTAGATAGGTAGATAGGTAGATAGGTAGATAGGCAGATAGATAGATTAGATAGATTAGATAGATTAGATACATTAGATACATTAGATACATTAGATACATTAGATACATTAGATAGATTGGATAGCTTAGATAGATTAGGTAGATAGGTAGATAGGTAGATAGGTAGGTAGATAGATTAGATAGATTAGATAGATTAGATACATTAGATACATTAGATACATTAGATAGATTGGATAGCTTAGATAGATTAGATAGATAGGTAGATAGGGGTAGATAGGTAGATAGGTAGATAGATAGATTAGATAGATTAGATAGATTAGATAGATTAGATACATTAGATATATTGGATAGCTTAGATAGATTAGATAGATAGGTAGATAGGTAGATAGGTAGATAGATAGATTAGATAGATTAGATACATTAGATACATTAGATACATTAGATAGATTGGATAGCTTAGATAGATTAGATACATTAGATAGATTGGATAGCTTAGATAGGTAGATAGGTAGATAGGTAGATAGATAGATACATTAGATAGATTAGATAGATTAGATACATTAGATACATTAGATACATTAGATACATTTATGAATTGGAAACGGGATCGTCAAATGCCCAACTTTTACCACGGCAGCGCGGTATGACTCAAGGGCCCTAAAGCCAAATGTCAACGGGGGCATGTGATCACTTGGCTATACAAAATATACATTAGACAGGTCAAACTCACACTCAACCTGTTCTTCAAGGATCACATGATGCTAGTGAAAAAGTTGGCTCTAAGGCTTCTTCTGTACACGATAAATGCACTCCTTCAAGACGCGGATAATGAGGTCCGGGCGCATGCTCTTGGTCAGAGCATCCGAGACCATAGTCCCTGTAGCAATCCAGGTAACAACGTCTCCTCCGCCATGATGCATATCCCAGGTCCTCCGGCCGTCTTGCCAAAGTGACTCATGAATCGACTGCAACTCAATGCCGAGTCGTTTGTCTGCGACCCTGCCGAGTACCTCATTCGCAAGATGGTCTGTTAGAGACCTGCAGTCTGAAAGCATCAGTTGTGGAATACAGCTGCGGCTGTCATCCAACCATGTTTTCATCGAGTCAAGTTGGCCCATCAGTTCGGCCAATGCTCCACGTAGCTTGTCACCGCTCTCTTGTCCAGCCTGCAGTGAATAAGCCTCGCATTGAAGAGTGCTGCGGCATACTCGCCGAATTGTATTTGATGCAAATCCCAATGGCATCACCCTGTAGGATGTAGTCTTGGGGTCTTTGATCTCATTGATGTCTCCAAGAAAATGGAAACGTCCTTGTTGTGATTTGTAGTTCTTCTCGTTTGAAAATGAAGCATCTGTTACTGTAATGATACCAACCTCTCCCCAGGTTAGATGTCCACCTGGAAAAATGAGCTTGTTCTCAATGCCTTGTTGTGCCAGCTGTACTACGGCATTTGCGTCGTGCAAAATAGCAACTGTCGCTCCAGAAATACTGGACTGTAGGCGGCTCACACGATAACCCAAATCGGGTCTAGTCTGTCTTGCCACCCATGCCAATGATCCCGTTACAGACCGTAATCGGGTCACATCATCCTTACCCAACGGCTTGGACGCTGATCTTCCTGGCGCGATCTTGATCGGCTTGATGCGACGGGTGTTGTCGCAAGTGTCTTGTGTGATGGTTCCATCTGCAGTACGCTCAAATTGCTTGCCACAATAGCGAAACGAATTTGATTCACTTGATCCCAAGTTGAACTTCTCCAAGAAGCTGTCGATCACTGACTTTCCCTCAGGAATGTATGCGTACAAGATGTCATCCACATGTGTCGCCATAAGTGCAACGCAATCTTTGTCGGTTCCTGGAAGGAAATACAATCCTGGGTAAAACTTGGATTGTTTCAAGCCACTGGATCGGGCATCTCCGTCCAACCTCAACCAAAAACCTCGACCGCTGTCAGTCAATCCATATATAGGCACCCGCACAAGGAAAAACACCTCTGGATCAACTCCCGGGAGACCTCCTCGGGGTTGTCTCATAATGAGAACTCTATCAAGAGGACGACCTTGGAAATATGCGGATGCGACGTCCGCACTGTGCAATTGTGCGCCCTGGATCGCCGCCCAACAGCAAAGAATGTTGTGAGCTTCCGTATCTGCTGTAGGACTGTCTGATCTCAAACCTTCACTGACTTCGAAATTGCCGCATGATACCAACCGGCTCTTGAACTTTGGCACATATTCTTGATCTGATCTTCCTTTCATGAACTGATTCTTGTCAACATCAACCCACTTGCTAGGAATACATTGATGTCCTTCAGCAATCAACCTCTCAGCATCTTCTTTTGAGATTTCAACAACAGCAGCGAACTCAAGGAACTTGCTCCACTCCTTGGTTCTGGCATCCATGATGTTCTTCTGTACATCAGGTGACGCTGATTCATAGTGGATTGATTTCAACACTTTCTTACCTTGCTCTTCGTCCTCAGGGACTTCAACTTCCTGGGACAAAAATGATGCAAACAATGCTCGTGCTTCTTGTTGTTCTTCAGGACTTCGTTCTGAGTCTCTCTCACGAGCTCTTTCAAGATGTGTTCGCAATTGATGTGGTAAGTCATTCAAAAGTTCTCTTCGTAATGGCCAAGATGATGCTGACGGCGAGGATAGTGGTCCCAAAACGGAGCCACTTGGAGTAGAATCAGGCACAAAGGAGTCTCTCCGAGATGGCACAAGTGATGAGCCTCTCTCCGACTCAGGTTGTAGGTGAGACTCTACTCGAGGTCTCACATTGCGTTCATGATCTCCATCTCCTGGATGTGGTCTTTCAACTCTTCTTTCTGGGGTTCTACTCTGTGAAAAGATGTCTTCTTCCATTGGACCTGTATCTTCCTCCTCCTCATCTTCTTCAAAGAAACCGGGCCGTATATCCCATTCATCTTCAGATACTTCTGGTATAGGAGGGAGTGCTGAATCCACATTGCCTTCATGGACAACCTCAACATCATCTGCTTGTCCTGGACCATCACGAACAACTTCAACCTCATCTGATTGTCTTGCATCAAGAAACGCTTGTTGACCTGTATCATTGATGATCTTGTATGGAATCACAGGTTCACCATTCAACACTGATTGAGCAAGAGCTTCAGAAGGAGAAGCAATGCGTATGTTGTGAGAAGCTACAAGTACTGGAACGTTACCACACAGTAACCATATGTTCTTCTGGTTCTCGTGTCCGATCACACGACATGTTGGTGACCAGGACGTTCCTCCTCGCTGATTGTCTCGTCTGAAAGTGACGAGGTCACCAATGTTGAATTCACGATCAAACACACTGGCATTGCGTGTCAACGCTCGTTGAACTCTTCTTGAACAATCAAGATGAACAAAAGCCTTTTGTGCCTCAATCCTGGCCAAATGTTGTAATGCAAAAATTGATGAAGGGTCATGTCGGGCCTGGATGGCTCCGAGTTGTGCATGGTCTTCCTCTGACATGAGTGAAGCTACACCACGGGGAGCTCGACCGAGCACCCACTGAGATGGAGAAAATCCTCCAACACGCGCGGAGTCGTTCTTCACACTGAGCACCTGTGTGATGCACGACTCAACCTGTTCTTTGGTACAAGCCCCAACTTCTGTACACACTCGCCTGAAAAGAGCTTTCAACAAACCACCATGCCTCTCTACTCGGCCCAATGATTCCGGGCTCTCAAGGGGCACATGGTGCACTTGAATGTTATGTTCATCCATGTATTGTTGTAAGACACCACGATTGTGCAAACCACGGTCACACATGATAGCAACAGGATGTCCTGCCCAACTGAACCAACGTTTAATGAGTGCGTCCAAACAGGATCGCGAAGAAGCTTGACCTGCTCCAACCTTCACAACCTCAGCCTGTTGAAAACAAGTACCAATGCAAACCATGTTGAGAACTTGATACTTCTGTCCAGTTACATCTGTCAACTCCAATACATCAATCCCCAAAGTATGGTTGAATGTATAATCACTTGGAAGCGTAACTTTGTGAGTGGGTTTCTTTGCTGATGTTTTCTCACATGTTTCACATCTATGCAACTTCACTGCATCAACAAACTCCTTACTCACCTTTGCAGCACGCACCAAATTGACCATCACCGACTTGGGGACATGTCCAAAAGCCCTGTGCAATCTACGCACAGCAATCCTGACACGCTGGGGAAGTTTGCGCCAAGACCTACGTCTTTCTGTTTCATCCTCTGGCAAACCAGGGATATCAACTTCATCCAAAAGAGTCTCTTCATGTGTCAGGTCCTCAACCGGATCCTGCAATGCAACATCTTCTGGGCCATCGACTGCATCCCAGTTCCCACCATGTTCCTGAGCCTCTTCGATGATCTCTGCTGGAAAGGCAACGCTCATCTGCTCCTCCAATTCACGTTCAAGTGACCAATCACGAATCCATTGACAAAACTCCCAATTCAAAACGTCATCCAATTGTCGATACATAGACCAATCTTGAAAACCTTGAATGAGTTCATCATCATTTGACACAAAAGCAAGACCAACTTCATTGATGTATGGTATCTGTGGTGTTTTGAATGATTCCCATCGTTCAGTGTGTGCGACATCAACAATGAGAAACCTACACCCTGTGGCATCACAATACTGTTCCAACTCAAATACAAGATCCCCATGACACAGTGGATAATGTTCTGACTTGTATTCAATTGCAACAATGACCAATGTGCAACCTTCGAACATGTCTTTCCAACCGTGTTGCTCAGCATCACCGTCCAAGTACGCAGCATTCATGCCAACGTCATAGGTGTGCTCGAAAAAATCCTGGAAAAGAGTCGGATGTGACGTGATGATTGCAACCCCTGATGTACCATTGGAAACTTGAGGCTGCATCCCAAGACTGGACTGCATTACCCGGTCATGGTTGTTGAGATTGTTGATACCTTCCAACACCATCTTCCTGTGTTTCTTGCTCATGGTCCTCCTCTCATCAGGATGGACTGTCAAATCAACGTTGGAATCAAAACGTACAGCCATGAAACCAGTGGGAGAATACTCATAGTCATATTCATATGAATCGGAATCATCTTGTTCCAACTTGGGCGTCAAGACCTTTGGCTGGGGCTTCGACTTCACTGCATACATCCTTTTGGGTTCTGAGGATTTCATCTCAACTTTTGGATTCAAAGACTTTTCAAAATCATCCCTTACGTCCCGAAGTTTCTTGTTGGGGGTCAACTTGACGTGAACGCTCATGTATGCTCCCCTCCCGGAGTCATCGAACACCCCTGGTGGGTGGTGAAACACGACCACGTCAATCCACGAGTTCTCCAAACGCACCATTGTATTGCCATCGACATTGTCTTCGATGAGCTCCCAACCGCCTCCATTGCGAGGTCGGCACCATGTAGATCGTTTCCAATGCTTGATGCTGTTCGCAACCTTGATGATTCGATTGGGTCGGATGTGATCTCGAATCAAGACATTCATCCTGACACCACTGTTGTGGGGGTCTTCAACTCCTGGTCGACAGATCCAAAAGAGTCGGTCACGATTTCCCTCACGAACGCAGAAGGACACAACCTCACTAAGAAGTTCACCGTCCAATGATGTCACTGAAATGTTCTTGTTGTCGAACGGCCCATCCAATGCCAAGTTGTTGCGAACCAATCGCTCAAGCTCATCGCGATCATTTGGTGGCTCTCTGGAACGTCGTGGCAATGTCGATCGGGATCCTTCATCGGTCCCAGGCACATCTGAAATATGTGGAGGCGGGTGATCTGGACTCCTTGGGGCAGGTCTCGAAGAAATTGGCCTTGATGGAGCTGGTCTCGAGGATGGACTTCGATCTCTTCCCAAGCTCCTCCCTCTGGATGATCTTGGGTGTCTCCATGGGGGCAGCTTGCGACTGTAGCTCGGGCTTCGTCTGCGTCTTGGTGGTGATGGAGGTGTAGGAAGACGCCTTCGTCGCAATGGGCTCCTGGATCTCCTTTCAGCAACTATCTTCCTCTGCTCAGAGCGAAGATGTCCCACATCAGATGCCAGGCCCCCAACGTCAGATGCAAGACCCTGCACAAGTCGTCTGATCTCTTCGAGCTGACCTGTTGTAGGATGTTCCACTGAAGCGCCATCGGCTGGAGCATCATCAACGCCTGCACGGCTGGCAGCTACACTGCCACGAGGCCTCATCGTCACGGCCTGTGTCCTCGGGATCAGATGCCTGATCTGTCCCACACTGGCCCCAACATTCTTGCAGTCGTTGCAAACTCCTCCACAACGCATTTCACCCCACATCCAAGACGACGAATGGATCAAGACAATGTCGTATCCCAAGGCCTTCAAGCACCTGAAAGCTGCGAAGCCCTGACCAACCGATCTATGGCGGCCTGATTTGCACTCCAGGTCCACCAAGATCCTTTCCTGCTGATGCTGGGTGACGAACTCCAAGATGCTATTGAGATGCTCGTTGAACTTGTCCACCTTGCTCAACGTCTCGAGGATCCTATGGTGCCAACCCACATGAGCTCTGAGACTTACGTCCTGATCAGGATCGTAAATGTCTTCACAGTTGATGGAAAGGGTGGCACGATTGGACCTCATGGCATGTCGTTGGAATCGTCGACCTCGAGTCACAATGATCACCTGTCTGTTGCTAAGCTGTTCTTCATTCAGTTTCGATTGCAAGACGTCATAGTCCCTTGAATGAAAACCAGTCTGATCGTGATCGGCCATGGCGCAGTCACTTGTCGATGCAGTGTACGCCAAGTTATACTTTCTATGACACTTTGGAATTTTGGGAAGCTCATTTGGTGGTGTGTTGATGATGTTGGTCAATCCTTCAGTCAAGTTCATCACAAGTAAACCTGATTTGGAACATCTCTTGATATTCAATGGTTGATCTTTGATGGAAATCACCCCTTTTGCTAGGTCCTTCACTAGGCCTAACTTGGTTTGCGCATGCAATGAAAGAAGCAATGGGCTGTTGCCTGTTGACAATTGATATGAATCCAACTCCCCATGCATGTTCCCGTCTGGAAGCAGCAGCGAAAAAGGAATAGATCTCACACCTTCGGTCTTGGTACTACCACTTCCCAGACCAGCAAAACTCTTACAACCGTCATCCTTCAATGGCATGCTGTAACCCAATCGGGCCAGTCGTGCTTCTGCATCGACTGCCCAGGCTTTGCTATGACAAGTGCTGTTGCAACCTTCATCCAACACTGCAAAGACATGGGATGACCTGGCAATGTCAACAGTTTCAAAGTTCATGTAAACCAAGTCTTGAGGGTATTGAATGTCACTTCCATGCAAACAAATGCCAACGTACCCAGCTAACTCCCTGCCCGAGGGGTCGCCGTGCCCATCTTCATTGACAAGAGAAAAACTGTCCTCTTCCTCTGTCACGTCATTGATGGCTTGATGGAGTAGTTCATGTAGACGTGCACGGGTCATGACCTCAGATTGACAGGTTTCGGTAACAAGAGTGGCAAACAGGGGCAACAATTCTTCCAACTGGACTGGATTCAATCCATCCGATTCTTCAACCAATGATTCAACAATGGGGACTGTTCGAACTGATGCTGTTTCAACCTTCTTGGCAATGGCAATACGCTCCTTGCGAATCTGCATAGGAGCTTCATCAATGAAAGTGCAACACTTCTTGCAGAAGGTACGGTGTGTTGATTTGCTGGATCCCCTAAAATCGGTGTCATCATGAGGGCAATTCTCAGGGGACATCAACGGTACCATGTCACGCCTTGTTGTTTCGGAATGACCGCACACAAGACAGGTCTTCCTGATGGTGTACCCCGTAGAACCTTGTTTTGTAAACTCACGACATTCCTGACACTTGTTCGGCAAAGGAGGATTTGGGGGTTTCTTTCTGCCAGTTCCCCGAGCCACCAACAAATCTCGGTGCTCGACATGCTCAACAGGGACTTCGCGCAAGTGAATCCCATCAGCACCAACCACAAAGTATTTGTCAACCCAATTCAACCATGTGACATAGTATGGACTCTTGGGGGTATGTTTCTTGGCATGATGATAGTACCCTGTCTGTTCAAACAACACATTCCAAAACGACAAACCCCTGAATTGTCCAACAGGAAAGATGCACCCATGATCCTCGGGTCTCATTGTAACATCGAGATCCCGGGAAATCAAGCCAACGTTGCTGCTGGACGCTGCTGCACGTGAAGGTCGACTGCTGGGCTTCGCTTGTCGAACTGCCATCATAGCAACTCCATCTCTGCCACGATCAGGTGAAGCCGTCAAAGTCACACCATCGTCATCTGAAGAATCGCTCATGTCGGCAAAGTGAGCTGCGGGCTTTGGGGCTGACTTTCCAGGGGCTCCGGCTTTCGACCCCGGGAATTTACATTCCGGGTCACCGGCCCAGTGCCCTATGACTCCGCATCTCAAACATTTGCTCTTCGACTTCAGCTCTGTGAGCTTACGTCTCCTCTGATCGATAGTGAGGTTGGACTTCACGATCTTTCCTTTGCCTTTTCCTTTGGGCTTCCCGAAGGATTTTCCCTTGCCACCTGCTTTCCCCATTGCGGTGAAAGCAGCAAGTTGTAGCTGGATGGCGTCTCCTGCTTGTCGATCGTCTTCTGCACCTTCAACTTCAAGCAAGCTGTTCAATGCAACTGCTTCGTACTCATCGACGTCGTCAAAGTAATCAAATTCGTTGTCACCTTCTAGGTTTCCGGGCTCCTCTTCTGCAATGTCACCAAGCATGCCAACATATGAATCATCCTCCCAGGATTGATCCACAGCTTCATCCCAAGGTTCTGCATGTTCCTCCCCATCATCGGGGTAGGCTGCATAGGCTGCTTGGGAATACGATCCCTTCGAAGAAGGTTTGCCTTTGCCATAACCCTTGCCTGACGACTTGCCATGCTGTTGAGGATTACCACGTCCTGTCCAGGATCGTGACCCTTCTCGCAAGTGAGTGCCACTGTAGTTCTCGATCAGCACCTTGCCAACACCTTCAAAATCCTTAGTGTCTGCACAGGCCTTCACAACGAGGATCTCCTGTCGATTGAGCCCACTCAACTCTAACATCAACTCTGTCCTCAAGCTGTCTGAAAACACCATTGTGTCATCCAACTCGCATAGCATGTGCCACCAACGTCGTCTCCTCTGAACATAGGAAAGCATGGGTTCGCCTGGTTGGCGAGACAAAGGACCACCTTGCTTCTGTCCTGCTCGAAATAATTCCTTGGCTTCCTCACGGGCTCTTGGAAACACATGGGATTTGATCTCACCCACAAGTTTCACAAGGCCACCAGGTTTGGACAACACTTCAAGTCCAAGATCCCTAGCTATTGAGAAAGCATCTCCTCTCAGTCCTTCAATCACCTTGTTGACCAATGGTCCACGATCAATGTCTGTCTTCTGCTTGCCGGACTTCGAGGATTTTCGGCTCGCTCCAGACTTCGGAGTCGAGACTGCTGATGTAGGCTGGGCTGCTTGAGTAGCACCCGACAAATCTGGAAAAGTAGCATACTCATCTGCATCTTCTGCGGCAGGCTCTGTTGCTGTGGTCCCAACGGGATCCGCAGGCTTACTTGTCTCCTCCTCCAATTGTTGCTCATAAAGACGAATCCGAAGGAGAGTCCTGAACTGCCAATCATGAAAGTTCGCCGCATCACCTGCATAGATGTATGAGCCACTCTTCGTCTCAAGTGGTGCCGACGAATGGCGCTCCTGATTGAAACGAAGGCCATTGATCGACATGATGCTCGCTCCGTTCGGAGTCGAACAAGGAAAAACGTTAACAAGTGTCTGCCCTGGTCAGGGTCAGACAGATTCCCGAACCACGACACACTCGAAGTTCAGTTGATTCCCAAAGTTACCAGACTCAAATTCACAAAGGGTTCCCTGGGTCACTGACGTACCACCGGATGCGGGTCGTCACCCGCTCCGCTACCAATATGAATTGGAAACGGGATCGTCAAATGCCCAACTTTTACCACGGCAGCGCGGTATGACTCAAGGGCCCTAAAGCCAAATGTCAACGGGGGCATGTGATCACTTGGCTATACAAAATATACATTAGACAGGTCAAACTCACATATGTATGGTAGGTGTGGTACTTACATTTCATATGTATGGTATGTATGGTATGTATGATAGATATGATAGGTATGGTATGCATGGCATCATTGACATGTATGGTAGGTACGGTATATGTTAAACACACGTAGTGTTGTCAGAGTACACAGGTAGTAAATAGGAAGTAGATACAGTAGATACATAGCACATGTATATATGACTATAGGTAGCACGTAGGTACTTTGCAGGAGTATGTGTGCTACGTAGGCCGCCTAAAAGGTAGCATGTACCTAGTAAATGCGAGGCTGGTAGTCAGAAATGCTGCAAAGACCTAGCAAATACGAGGCTGGACCTCATTTCCAATAGCTTGCAAATAGAAGGGAAGGGGGGTGCTACCTGGGGACCCAGCACTGTCCCCCTCCCCCCCCTGTGGTGTGGTGGGGGTGTGGCACTGTCCCCCTCCCTCCCCCTGTGGTGTGGTGGGGGTGTGGTATGGTATGTTGGGTATGTATGGTGTGTATGGTCGGTCTGGTATGGCATGTTTGGAAAGTATGGTATGTTTAATGTTTGGTATGTATGGTAGGTATGGTATGTATGGCATGAGTGGTTGGTATTGTATGGATGGTAGGTATGGTATGTAAGTCTGTTGGGCATGGTATGTTTGATACGACAGTATGTATGGTCTGTATGGTATGTATGGTTACTATGACGGGTATGGAATATTTCCTATGTAAGGTAGGTGTGGTATGTATGGCATGTATGTTTGCTATTGTATGTATGGTAGGTGTGGTACTTACATTTCATATGTATGGTATATATGGTATGTATGATAGATATGATAGGTATGGTATGCATGGCATCATTGACATGTATGGTAGGTACGGTATATGTTAAACACACGTAGTGTTGTCAGAGTACACAGGTAGTAAATAGGAAGTAGATACAGTAGATACATAGCACATGTATATATGACTATAGGTAGCACGTAGGCACTTTGAAGGAGTATGTGTGCTACTGCTACGTAGGTCGCCTAAAAGGTAGCATGTACCTAGTAAATGCGAGGCTGGTAGTCAGAAATGCTGCAAAGACCTAGCAAATACGAAGCTGGACCTCATTTCCAATAGCTTGCAAATAGAAGGGAATTGGGGCTGCTACCTGGGGACCCAACCCATGGGGTGGGGGAGGGGGGGGGTGGAGAGACGGAGGACGGGACCATATATACACATAACATATATACACACGTGTGTAAATGCGCATGTTATATAAACAGTACAAAGCTCCCGCAACAACCGTGGAACATTTTCCAAAACCAATGCCAATTGAGCCCAAACAGGAAGCTGCATAAGTTCCCAGAACCGGCCCAGCCAAAGCAAAGCCCCCCCCCAATGTCCAAAATATGTCTTGCTGTATCATGCTGTAACATGCTGTAACCTATTCAGTGACTAGTGGCGCAGGAGAACGCTCTCGCACTAGTTTGACTAGTTTGGGGGCGGCTTGCTCAAATGCACATCAAATAACTATAACTATAAAAAAACTAAATCAATTGTTGCCGCTTTGACCAAATGTCGCCATTTGCATCAACGTCACTGTAGCTAATGCCTGTCAAGGCACCCCGTTTTCTTGAGAACTGGTCTGAGGTGGCGAATCGCCTCAGCAAAAGCAAGCCTGTTGGCAGTGGCAAGCTAATGCAACAAAGGTCTAATAGCTTGGATTGCCAGGGGCCTCGGGTTGTTGAGGGCCGATCGCCTTACATGGGATCAAATAAGCAGTTGGCTTCTGAATTCCAGCTGGGATTTGGACACGCCTTGAGCAAAAGATTTGAGACCGGGGGAGGTATGAAAGCTAGCAGGACGGTACTAATGTTGTACCGGAGACCCCAAACCACGGCCCAAGTAAAACATTGAAAGTTTCAAGTAATTCAACAGTCCTGGTGCCTGCCTATTCCTTGCTACAGCAGAGGAAATAGCCTAAGCTAGCTTTCGTGAAAAGGAACAGGAACAGCAAAACCATTTGGCTTGGAATAATCCCTTCCCCCAATACTAAACGCCCCCCAAATAATAAACACCTCAGGTAATTTTTATTACCAGTAGTACCGCACAAGGCGGTGGCGGAAGTTTCAAAAATAGAAAACGTATAGGAGAGGTTGGTTGTTGTGAATCACGGATGGCAGAGCGAAGCCACTGATGGACCGCCAGGTGGTTGAGGTCTCGTCTCTTTCTCTCCTTCTCTCTTTCTTTCTCTCTTTCTCTGACAATCTACCTACCTACCTACCTACCTATCTACCTACCTACCTACCTACCGATCTATCTACCTATCTATCCTATCCTATCCTATCCTATCTAATCTATCTAATCTATCTAACCTATCTAACCTATCTAACCTATCTAACCTATCTAATCTATCTAATCTATCTAATCTATCCAATCTATCTAATCTATCTAATCATAATCTATCTAATCTATCTAATCTATGTAATCTATCTAACCTATCCAATCTATCTAATCTATCTAACCTATCTAACCTATCTAACCTATCTAATCTATCTAATCTATCTAATCTATCTAATCTATCTAATCTATCTAATCTATCTAGTCTATCTAATCTATCTAATCTATCTAGTCTATCTAATCTATCTAATCTAATCTAATCTATCTAATCTATCTAATCTATCTAATCTATCTAATCTAATCTAATCTAATCTATCTAATCTAATCTAATCTATCTATCTATCTATCTAATCTATCTAGCTAGCTATCTATCTATCTACCTTCTCTATCTATCTATCAATCAATCAATCTATCTTCTGCTCTTCTCTCTTCTACTTTTCTCTTTTCTACTCTTCTCTTCTCTCTGACTCTTCCCATCTCTGCTTTTCATCTGTCCATATTGTCGGAAGTTTGACTTCTAAACTTCCTTCGGTTAGGGTGGTATTTATTATTAGGGAACCCTAATAATAAATTAAAACCCTTAATAGACAAAACGTTTTTTTCGATTTCAACATCAATTAAATTTCCTTTTATAACGCAATTAAAATGTGGCCAAAAATTGGATGTCGAAGCGGATCCTATTAATAAATTTAAAACCTTAATAAAACATATTTTTTCCGATTTCAATCAATTATAATCAATTCAATTTCCTTTTTTAACGCAATTAAAATATGGCCAAAATTTGGATTTCGAAGCGGATCCTATTAATAAATTTTAAACCTTAATTAAAAAACTATTTTTTCCGATTTCAGAATCAATTCAATTTCCATTTTTAACGCAATTAAAACATTGCCAAAAATTGGATTTCGAAGCGGACTCTATGAATAAATTAAAACCCTTAATTTAAAAAAAAAACTAATTCAATTTATTGTTATAACGCAATTAACATATTGCCAAAAATTGGATTTCGAAGCGGACCCTATTAATAATTTTAAAACATTTTAAAACCTTAATAAAAAACTATTTTTTCGATTTCAAAATCAATTCAATTAACTTTTATAACGCAATTAAACAATTGCCAAAAATTGGATTTTGAAGCGGACCCTATGGATAAATCTAAAACATTTTAAAACCTTAATCAACAAACTGTTTTTTCGATTTCAAAACCAATTCAGTTATATATATACACCTTTTATATCCTTTTATATCCTTTTATAGCCCAATTAAAATATTGCCAAAAATTGGATTTCGAAGCTTCCGCCTAATATTAGATTTAAAATCCTAATATATAAAAAAACAAAAATTTCACGAACCCTAATGATAAACACCCCGGGGTTAACTAGTTTTTTAAATCAGGGGGCGAAACCCACAAATGGTAGCTTTATTTTTAAATTGTTTTCTAAAGGGGATCAACTGAAAGTCAAATTGGCCAACCTGAAATTTTCAAAAATTAGAGATGGACCCTAGTTTTTACTATTTGGGGGGGTTTAGTGATAGGGGGAAGGGATTACTGAGAATCTCACTGGTGTCGACTTGCTTCCGACCATCCTTGGAGCTCAAACGTTGGCGCTTGCATGCTGCTAAAGCTAAGGTGTGGGCCAAGAGGCCTTGCAGAAATTACAAATAGAAGTTCCTACGCGCAATCGCCACGCTCTGCCACAAGCCCTTGTATCAGCAGTTTCTGATTGACCTAGACTACCTAGACCTTGCAGGTTGAAGCGTCAATGCGTCCGTCTCTTTGACCTTCCGGGTGACAGCGTTTCTGAGTTTCTTCTGAGTTTCCTGCGCTTCCATCTTCTCAATGAAGGCCCTTTCATCTCGATCCAAGGCTGCAGCGTCCAACCGTTGCCTGCACCCCAACGCGACAGTGTATACAAGGGGAGGCGGGTCGCAACTTTCTGATTAGTGCCTTTATAGATTATAGAATTATGATGAATCATGAATGATGAATCATGTGCTATGGTAAGGGGGACAAAGATCAAACCCAATCAAATCCTACTTAGCTTTCAAAACGCTGCAATGGCAAATCAAATTAACCTGTCACTTGTTTGAGGTGCAGCTTCTTCTAGAAGCTGTTTGAGCTCTGCGCTTCAATCGCAGCCAATGGTTGCACCAAACAGTGGCACGGGTTCAGGCATGACAAATCTTGATGGCTCTTTCATGATCTTACATGTGATGACTTTGTGGGCTGCTTTCCTGGCAGACCCCAGGCACTTGCAAGGCAGTCAAGGTATGGACTTCAAGTGAGTTACAGCATGATAGATCATGTGTATTCATGTGTCAGCTTCGCATCTTCGCAAATGATTCTGGCCTCCTCTGTCCTGTGAGGATGTCAGTATCCTGACAGGTCCGACAGCGCTTGACTCTCAAATACTCTCAACTTTTCAAGATGTTGCTGGCTGAACTCGCAACAGAAGTGCTACAAAGCGAAGAAGCGGATTCACGCAATGCGCGCAATGGTGCCTTCTTCACGTTGTCCTTGGCAGGCTATAGAGAAACCGATTGTTGATATTTGTTAATACTGACGCCACAGAAACCGATCTTAACAGTGACTCCAAACGCTCGATGCTAGAGAAGTAACGCAGGATCTTGTGATCTAAGCCCAGCTCAAAAGATGCCTCCCTGAATGCTTCCATGTGCTGCTGAAGGCGGCTGACCACAACCTACAAGTCTGAATCTGGGCATGAGGGAATGGGGAACGGCAAGGCGGACCGCCATTTAAATATATTATAATATATTTAAATTCAATGTCTCTGTGCTTGCAATCCGTTGCACCTCTTCTTTCAGATTTGTAGGTTCCATCGACAACATCACCTTGGGACCAGCCATGTGCCTTGAATGGCATCACCAAAGGTTCTCTATATGGGTCTATACGGAAGCTTGCACTTTGCTCAGGCTATGTATAATTATACACTAATGATACATCATTAATATTCATTAGTCATCATTATATAAATTATCATTCATATGCCCATTCTTCTCAACCACGGTAGTCGGTTTGCCAGCTTTCAGCCAAAACTGAGGAACACTTCGCATGGTATCATTCAGGGGGTGCCTGATGCTCTTGCAAAAGGATCACAAAACTTGTGAGTGCCTCAGGCCATCCCTCCCCGCACTTCTCCTGAGAAAGGCGTGTGTCTGGCTTGCGTTCCTTTTTCTTTGTTCTAGCTGGCAGTCGGAAAATGCCACTCAGTTTCCTCAAGTGTCAAAATCACGACATCTAAATGGTTGGAGCCCAACAAACTCCTAATGGCCGCGAGCAGTTTTGGTGACGGATAAAATGCGGTCTCCTACACACATCTTCCAGCAACAAAAGAACTGTAAAAATTAGACAGTGGCTCGAAAATAGTCTGTGACCTCCTTCCCTCACATAAGAATGATCCATGCTGATTGTTAATCAACCAAGCCTCTTCATTTCGTTTGGTGGCCTCCTTCAATCGCGAGCGGAGCCTAGCAAAAGCAGGAAGGCAATGGATCACAGCGGAGCCATCTGACTAGCTGGGCGTCAGCCAAGGACGTAAAAACGACAACAGGCACCGAGGAGAAGGATGAACGGTTTTGCTACTTGTGGCAGCAGAAACAAGATATATAATATAGACATTTGACATCATTTGACCCCCCAAAAGGGTTGTACAGTCGTCACTTTGGATTCTGCTTTTTAGGAACTAATTGAAAATGCATGAGCATCCATGAAAATCCAACTCTATAGTTTCTCCGGCTAGATGTGGACCTTCCAAATCAGGGCCCTTGTCCAACCACAATTCTTCCCCCTGCACCATGTGCACCGACTTAAGGCCCAGAAATTAGGGATGAAAGCTAGCTTGGCAGGCTGGGCAGGGAGCTTGGCATGAAAACACAATCATGCTGAGAATGCGGATGCTGCCGAATTTGCTGAACCAGCCAGCCGGGAGGGTGGTAGTTAAGTATGAAGTTTCATGCGATTGGAGATTCCAGCTCCCCAATATCTTGCTAAATTAAGGGGTACTTCAGCTAGCAGAAGCTTTCGTGATATGACAAAATCATTTTTGAGCTGCCTGGATGACAAACGGAGTCGTGCACACTGACATGGAGCCAGAATTTCTACAATTGGTTTCTATTGATATGCAAATATGCAAGTTGCAGTGTGCGCTTTGCTTGTGCATACAGTTGGAACAAAATGCTCGGTCTATGGTCTTGTATATTGGATAGTTTACTTTAGGTTGCAGCACGTATATATATATATAACTATATATATATACATATATGTATATATATATACACATATGTAGAAACAGTGTGCCTGCGTGTGAGTTCGACAAGGCCGGCCAAAACCCTCTCGCCTCTCATGTCAACATTGGTACAGAATGTTGCTTTGGCAAAAACGCCGCTATCGTCTGCTATCCCAAGTAGCTGCAGGTACAGTATGGATTTGCCAAACAATCAGGAGCTGCTGCAAAACTCAAAACATCTCAAAACTCTCCCTCAAGTTGAAGCAACGGCAGAAATAGACCACATGGGCAAAAAGGAGCAGGACGCGTATCGCGGCATGTTACTCACACCCGCACCTTCAAAAACATATCATATCCAATCCAAGCAACCTTCCTGTCCTAATGTGAGACCTTGTTAGCCCACTGGATCAAAGATAGCGCCTCTTGGGTGCCAATCGGTCTCCCTCAAGAAGGACAAGTAATGGGTCGCGATAGCCAGCAGGCACATACTCCACCAAAAGCACTGCTTTCAAATACCTCAAAGCAACAATCAAAACAAAGTGGCGATGCAGCGCATGCACTGTTTGCCTGCTACCACGAGCCCCTGGGTCGTAGCAAAAGTTATCAAAATGTATACCAGTAGTACCGCACAAGGCGGTGGCGGAAGTTTCAAAAATAGGAAACCTATAGGAGAGGTTGGTTGTTGTGAATCAGGGATGGCAAAGCGAATCCACTGATGGACCGAAAGGTGCTTGAGGTCTCCTCTCTGTCTCTCTCTTTCTCTGACTATCTACCTACCTATCTATCTTCTATGTATCTATCTATCTATCTAGCTATCTATCTCCCCCTTTCTCTCTTTCATCTAATTACCTATCTACCTATCTACCTACCTACCTACCTATCTATCTATCTATCTATCTCTCTCTCCCTCTCTCTCTTTCATCTGTCTACCTGTCTAGCTGTCTACCTGTCTATCTGTGTGGTTGCAGTGTCATTCAGTGTATTGTAGTGTAGTGTAATGTAGTGTGTAGTGTAGTGGTAGGTAGTGGAGTGTAGGAATGTAGTGTAGTGTATTGTAGCGTAGTGTAGTGTAATTTCGTGTAGTGGAGTGTAGTTGTGACAGCTGTGTAGTCGTAGTTGTAGTTGTAGTGTAGTGGAGTGTAGTGCAATGTAGTCAAGTGTAGTGGAAGGTAGTGTAGTGTAATGTAGTGTAGTGTAGTGTGGTGTAGTGGAGTGTAGTGTAATGTAGTGTAGTGTAGTGTAATTTAGTGTAGTGGAGTGTAGTGGAGTGTAGTGGAGTGTAGTTGTGCAGTTGTAGTTGCAGTGTTGTGGAGCGTAGTGTAGTGTAATGTAGTGTAGCGGAGTGTAGTGTAATTTAATGTAGTGTAGTGTAGTGGAGCGTAGTGTAGTGTAATGTAGTGTAGTGAAATTTAATGTAGTGGAGTGTAGTGGAGTGTAGTCTAGTTGTGTAGTTGTAGTTGTAGTGTTGTGGAGTGTAGTGTAGTGTAATGTAGTGTAGTATAGTCTGGCCGCCGTTTAAGAGATCCACATTTTTCCCCCTTGTGTTGTCAGGAGTTAACCAGCAAATTTGTAGAAGTAAAATGATCGTAGTAGTAGTAGTAGTCAGTAGTCAGTAGTAGTAGTAGTAGTAGTAGTAGTAGTAGCAGTAGTAATAGTAGTAGTAATAATAGTAGTAGTAGCAGTAGTAGTAGTAGTAGTAGGTAGTAGGTAGTAGGTAGTAGGTAGTAGGTAGTAGGTAGTAGGTCGTAGGTCGTAGGTCGTAGGTAGTAGGTAGTAGGTAGTAGGTAGTAGGTAGTAGGTAGTAGGTAGTAGGTCGTAGGTCGTAGGTCGTAGGTAGTAGGTAGTAGGTAGTAGGTAGTAGGTAGTAGGTAGTAGGTAGTAGGTAGTAGGTAGTAGGTAGTAGGTAGTAGGTAGTGGTAGTGGTAGTGGTAGTAGTAGTAGTAGTAGTAGTAGTAGTAGTAGTAGTAGTGGTAGTAGTAGTAGTAGTAGTAGTAGAGTAGTAGTCAGTAAGTAATAAGTAGTAAGTCAGTAAGTCAAAGTAGTAAGTCGCAAGTAGTAAGTCGCAAGTAGTAGGTAGGTAGGTAGGTAGGTAGGTATAGGTAGGTATAGGTAGGTATAGGTAGGTATAGGTAGGTATAGGTAGGTATAGGTAGGTATAGGTAGGTATAGGTAGGTATAGGTAGGTATAGGTAGGTATAGGTAGGTATAGGTAGGTAGGTTAGGTAGGTAGGTATAGGTAGGTAGGTAGGTAGGTAGGTAGGTAGGTAGGTAGTGGGTAGTCAGTAGTTAGTAGATAGTAGTAGCTAGTAGCTAGTAGCTAGTAGTTAGTAGGTAGTAGGTAGTAGGTAGTAGGTAGAACGTAGAGAGTAAAAAGTAGTAAGTAGTAAGTCAGTAAGTCGTAAGCAGTAAAAGTAGTAGCGCGCGCGCTCGCCTCGCGGAAATCCGGGGCATAAATTCCCGGAAGTAGTTTTATTATTAATTTTGCCGTCTACATTTGGCTAAAACCGCGCGCGCTATCGGCCAATTAATAGCGCTAGCGCGCGCGCGCGCGCCTCGCGGAAATTCGGGGCATAAATTCCCAGAAGTAGCGTTTTGCCTCTTAACGGGTCTACTTTTGGCTAAGACCGCGCGCGCTAAGTCGGCCAAAATAGCGCGCGCGCTCGCCGGAAATCCGGGGCATAAATTCCCGGAAGTAGCGTTTTGCACGGGTCTACTTTTGGCTAAGACCGCGCGCGCTATCGACCAATTAATAGAGCTAGCGCGCGCGCGCGCCTCGCGGAAATTCGGGGCATAAATTCCCGGAAGTAGCGTTTTGCCTTATAACGGGTCTACTTTTGGCTAAGACCGCGCGCGCTATCGGCCAATTAATAGCGCAGTGCTGCGCGACGCGCGCCCTCGCGGAAAAGTCGGGGCATATCTAAATAAATTCACGAGGAAAGTAAGCGTGTTGCCTATAACGGGTTACTTTTGGATCTAAGACCGCGCGCCTATCGGCAATTAATAGCGCTAACGCATGCCGCCGCGCCTCGCGGAAATTCGGGGCATAAATTCCCGGAAGTAGCGTTTTAATTTTGTATTATAACGGGTCTACTTTTGGCTAAGACCGCGCGCGCTAAGTCGGCCAAAATAGCGCGCGCGCTCGCCGGAAATCCGGGGCATAAATTCCCGGAAGTAGCGTTTTGCCTTATAACGGGTCTACTTTTGGCTAAGACCGCGCGCGCTATCGGCCAATTAATAGCGCTAGCGCGCGCGCCTCGCGGAAATTCGGGGGATAAATTTCCGGAAGTAGCGTTTTGCCTTATAACGGGTCTACTTTTGGCTAGGACCGCCCGCGCTAAGTCGGCCAATATTAGCGCGCGAGCGCGCCTCGGAACCCGTACTTTTGGCTTAAAGTGCACGCGCTAAGTCGGCCAAAATAGCGCGCGCGCTCGCCTCGCGGAAATCCGGGGCATAAATTCCCGGAAGTAGCGTTTTGCCTTATAACGGGTCTACTTTTGGCTAAGACCGCACGCGCTATCGGCCAATTAATAGCGCTAGCGCGCGCGCGCGCCTCGCGGAAATTCGGGGCATAAATTCCCGGAAGTAGCGTTTTGCCTTATAACGGGTCTACTTTTGGCTAAGAGTGCGCGCGCTAAGTCGGCCAAAATAGCGCGCGCGCTCGCCTCGCGGAAATCCGGGGCATAAATTCCCGGAAGTAGCGTTTTGCCTTGTAACGGGTCTACTTTTGGCTAAGACCGCGCGCGCTATCGGCCAATTAATAGCGCTAGCGCGCGCGCGCCTCGCGGAAATTCGGGGCATAAATTTCCGAAAGTAGCGTTTTGCCTTATAACGGGTCTACTTTTGGCTAAGACCGCGCGCGCTAAGTCGGCCAATATTAGCGCGCGCGCCTCGCGGAAATCCGGGGCATAAATTTCCGGAAGTAGCGTTTTACCTTATACAGTAAAAGCTAGGGTCTACTTTTGGCTAAGACCGCGCACGCTAAGTCGGCCAATAAAAGCGCGCGCGTCGCGGAAGCAGCGTTTTGCCTTTTATAACTGGTCTGCGTGCCGCGCGCTGCCCGGAGCATAGTATCCTAAATTAAATTGCAGTCTGTGGAATTTCCCCTTCAGTGACGGTAGTTAGTAGGTAGGTAGGTAGGTAGGTTAGGTAGGTAGGTAGGTAGGTAGGTAGGTAGGTAGGTAGGTAGGTACGTAGGTACGTAGGTACGTAGGTACGTAGGTAGGTAGGTAGGTAGGTAGGTAGGTAGGTAGGTAGTGGGTAGTGGGTAGTAGTTAGGGGTAGTAGTTAAGTAGATAGTAGAAAGGTAGGAAAAGGGGGAGAAGAAAGAGGAGAAAAGACAAGAAAAGAGAAGAAGAAGAGAAAGAAAGAAAGAAGGAGAGAAAAGGTAGATAGTAGTCTAAAGTAAAAAAGTAAAAAGTAGAAAGTAAAAAGTAGTAAGTAAGTAGTAAGTAGTAAGTAGTAAGCAGTAGGAGTAGTAGTAGGAGTAGTAGTAGTAGTAGTAGCAGTAGCAGTAAGTAGTAGTAGTAGGAGGAGGAGGAGTAGTAGTAGTAGTAGAAGTAGTAGTAGTAGTAGTAGGAGGAGTAGTAGTAGTAGTGTAGTAGTAGGTAGTAAGTAGTAAGTAGTAAGTAGTAGTTAGTAGTAGTTAGTAGTAGTTAGTAGTAGTTAGTAGTAGTTGTTAGTAGTAGTTGTTAGTAGTAGTTGTTAGTAGTAGTTAGTAGTAGTAGTTAGTAGTAGTAGTTAGTAGTAGTTAGTAGTAGTTAGTCAGTAGTAGTCAGTAGTAGTCAGTAGTAGTCAGTAGTAGTCAGCAGCAGTAGTAGTAGTAGTAGTAGTCTACTCGTCGTTGGCATAGCTGGCCAGATAGGCATATTGTCCATTTTTTTCACTCGGTAAGTAAACACACGAGAAACCAAAATTTTTACACGAGAAGCCAATATTTTTTCTACAAAAAAGGGGAAAAATGTGGATGCTTAAACGGCGGCCAGTAGTAGCAGGTTAGTGGTATAGCAAGTTTGTAGTAGTAAGTTAGTAGTAGTGGTAGTTAGTAGTAGTGAAGAAGGTTTCCACATTTTTGCCCTTTTAGCGTTTAAATGTTGGGTGGATTTGAAGCAGCAGTACGCTGAGTCTGCTTTTTAAGTAAAATTAGTTTGAACAAAATTCCGGTAAATGTGGTAAGTAAGATAAAAACATGTACATTTTAAGAGTAATTTAGTTTCAAAGTAAATTGCAGAGTAAATTTAAGAAGTAAATTAGAAAGCAAATTATAGAGTTTTTCTGGATGCAAAAACCACATTTTTAAAAAAAAATACGTTTGTAAATTTCTTTTTGTTTGAAAAGATTCAAGTTACTGCTTTTGCTTATGTTGGTTATCATAGGTCCTAGGTTGGTTTCTTGCAGTTTCTGTGAGGCTGCACGGGCATGATCAATATGAAAATATTTTCCAGAATATTGTATGATTTAGTTTAATATAATATAATATTATTACATCACACAATACAATATAGTATTGTTTCATAAAACCTCATACATTATAACATAAGAAACAGAAAGTAAAACAAATTAGTCACATATAATATACAGTAATACACTATAATATTGAATACTCTGTAACATCAAAAGAAGCAATAGAACAAAACTAAAACATGATATATATATATATATGACCTAATTAAACCAATTTAGTAGAATCATTTTAAAAAAACTATAATATGTATAAAATAGTATTAAATGAAATAAAACATAATATACCACAACATTTTTTGCACCATATAATATATTCATATATATATATTCATATATATATATTTTTTCGTTACGCAGATATAATATAATAATGATGAACTTTCTGTGCATTCGGGTTGACTGCTGTTGGGATTCATTTTGGCCTATGTTGGGCCATTTCGACGCTATGTTGGAGCCAAAAAGTTTGCGCTAAAATCAAAGATTTTTTGGTGCGAAAAAGTTGGGGTTGGCATCGCACATGTTTGGCCTATGTTGGGCCATGTGGAGACTATGTTGGGCCTATGTTTAGCCTGTCTTGGGCCATTTTGGGGCCAGTTGGGGCCATGTTGAGGCATGTTGGGTCTGCGTTGGGTGATTTGGGGCTTTAATGGGGTCAAAAATTAACACCAACCAAGCATCGGTTCGGTTGGGGTTTGTTTTGGGCCTATGTTGTCTATGTTGGGGGTCATGTTGGGCCAAAATGGCGTGTTCGTTTGGGTGGTCATGCTACAGTCCAAATGAACACGCCAGCTTGGGCCATGTTGAGGCTATGTGGGGTCCATGTTGGCAACCCAATTTTTTTGGGAAACCCGAATGCGAAGAAAAACTTTAAATATAATATGATATATTATCAAAAATAACGTTTCCACCTTTGTCCCCCTTTGATTTTTTGAAAATTATATATATGGTTGGTTAATTTGTAGTAGTAGGGGTAGACCGTAACATGATAAACCAAAACTATCCTATAAACTTGTCAATACAAGATAACGTTACCTGTTTTTCCCTGTAAGTGGCCAATAATGAAATAAATCAATTTGAACATTGCAAAGAACGAACGAGCCAACTTTTCAGAACCAACCAATTTTTTTAGCCCAAAAACACAATAATTGTCTATATTTTGTTAATACTGATCAATGTAGATTTGCATATATATATATATATACACCTACATGTGCAAATACAACCAAATTTGTTTAAATATATATATATATATATACATACGTACATACATGCATGCATGCATGCATACATACATGCGTACATACATACATACATACATACATACATTCATATTTTTTTACATCAGTATTCACATTATTTCACACATATATCATATACTCATATGTTTAAACATAAATTCATGTGCGTGTGCATGTATATATATATATATATACGTGTGTGTATGTATGTATAAATAATTGTGCATTTTTCTGAATACATATATATATATATATAGATAAATGTATGTGCATATGTATATACGTGGAAACTGCACTGGCAATGCAGTTTTTTAAACATTGATTTTGGAACCCACAAACCCAGAACCCCAGAGTTATAGAACAAATATTAAATTCAAGAATAAAACATACAATAAAATCATGAATTTCTTATTTTCAACCTCTAAGATCTAATGCATTGAATTCGGCACCTGTTTTGAAATGTTCTATGTTTTTGAAAATTCAATATTTAACTTATTTTTAGACACAACAAGCGCCCTCATATAAAACTCTAGCCCCAATCAGTTGCAGACATTGCCAAGATCAAACTTATAGTGGAAAAAACGCAGAATTAAACCTCGCGAAGCTCCTTTTGCTATAGAAAATAATTTACTGGAATAAATTCCAGAAAATCGGACATGAAAAAGGAGCCAAACCTACAGCACATTCCTCATTCCAAGTTTCATTTAGATCCCTCAGCAACAGTTTTTTGTCAATTTGGAAAAAAGGATGTAAGCATCAAACGTTCAACCATTCCAAGAACAAACCTCACGGTTACATCACAAGTGCACTTAAAGCACAAGGCCGTTTAGCACAACTACATAGTATATAATTAAACCAGATAATAACCCAAAGGTTCATCAACATATAATAGTTCTTTTATACAAACATTGGACTCCTTAGGTTGCCAACCAACAGCCAGTTGGAGGACGAAGAAGCAGAACCAAAATGCAATAAACCTCAACCCCCAATACCTCTTAGCTGAATACCCCCAAACTAAAACCTTTGAATCCCAAAAATTCTGAAGCCCAACGCTTTCCCATTTAAACCCCAAGAACTGGGAACCCTAAGCCTTTAATCCCCAAACCAACCATCTACCCAAAATACATCTCAAACCCAAAGCCCTTCAAACATTAAGAACCCTACAACCACTTTATCTCAACCCCCTCAAACCGCAAGAGGCCTTGGAATCTGAAGATCTTTGAATCCCAAACACATTCACCCCTGTAAGGTTTTTTAGTCACGAAACTCTTAAACCTTCATGCATCAACCCTAGTGGGATGCTTGGAGGAAAACTACAAGCAAACCTATGGACTGGGAACATGTGGAAAATAAAGAACCCAGGACCAAGACCTAACACTACGAACAAAATAAAGAAGAGGACAAAGCTGAGGAAGGAATATGTTTACTCATGTATAAATAATACGCTAAAGAAAACTAATAGTATGTTATGTTTGTACTACTGTGGGACGGTTTTGTACTGTGAGATCTTACTTGATATGTACGGGACGTGTTGTTTCCTGAGGTTTGATTTGAATAGTGCTAGCGCTTCTCAAAGAGAATAATCATTCATCCCCTCTCTACCTCATTTGACTCAACCCACCCCCACCGGAGCCAGCCAAGCCAGCCCATCCGTCCACTCACCAGACTATCCACCCACTATACAATTCCATCCCATCCTTGAAATGCCCATTAGTTAAACTACTCCTGCCTTCGATGACAGGTGTCTATGTTCCGGAACCCTCCACCAATACGCTGTAGCCCCGTAAACCTTTAACCGTAAACCCTTCAGAATCCTAAAATATTGTAATCCCAAGTCCTTAAAATAGAGACTTACTGTAAGAATTTAAAACTACTTATTATTATGTTATTAACAACATAAAGAAAGCAAAGAAGTAATAACTGGATAACTAATAGAACAATGTCGGTTGTATAAAAAGTCCTGGTCAAACAATCACAAAGAAACAACTATAACTTTTGTAACTTTGAACGTTCTTTTACCTAAACCTTTCGTATGGCAAATATTGCGGTGTCTATATATGCATTTATTTTTGTCTTCATCGTAGGAACATGTATTATTTCATTGTTATTTGAAATTTTAACTAGTCTAGAATCTAGAATAATGAAGTAAGATAATAATATGAAACAAAATTTTAGACACTTTTTATTTTGATATTGCATTTATGGGTATTTGTTTCTAATAATTAAGGTTTTCCGATACACCAGTTAGATATTTTGTTCAAGTCCTGAATAAAGGCTGATAATAAAACACATGTATCAATATGTTTTAATATTGTGAAAATCATTGCACAATCTGTCGCTAATAGCCTAATACATACTCGACATATCCGACCGTTAAATAATAATTAATATATATATATATATACGGTTTAATGTCTCGCTTTAAGTTTTTCAGAAAAATAGTATATAGCCGCAATAAGAAACTGGTTTAGTAAAACCCACTTACCAATATAATACATGATACAACATATTGAATATGATTTTATTTATAGGTTGATCTCCTGATATGGGAAACGTTGATTTGATGTATGTGGGCTGTTCGTAGTTTTTTACTTCATGCAATTAATTTTTACTTTTTTTCATATTGGTTTTGCCAATGCTACTTGGTCGGTTGGATACATTAAACTTATTTATATAAACTAAACATAAGAAAAACATCGTAAGAAATTAACAAGAAAGAAACCAATATGATATTGAGAGGTCCTGAAGTTAAACTATGTTTTTTTTTGGGGGGGTGGGGCTCTAGTTTGGGATTGATATAACGGATACGTGGCTTGAAAGTCTTGATTATAATGTCGTGTGTTTGTGGATTGATGTAGCTGGACAGCACAAGGGAGTAAGACGTGGTTTGACTGATGGGCGGTTCAATGGATGGGCGGGTAAATAAACGAATGGTTCAATGGATCGATATATATATAATTATATATAGTTATATTTGTTCATGGATGGATGTATAAACGGATGGTTCAGTAAATGGATTGATGGTTTGGCTGGCTAGGTTCGGTGAGGTTGGCTTGAATGAGGTGGTACAAATATATGTGTTTGATTTTTGTTTTAACATGTTTAAACCAAATATGGATAGTAAGTAAACCATTTGCCATTAATTATTGAAGTTATTTTCTTAAAAATTATACTACAATTGTGTTGTACATGATGTTTTCAATATTTGGGTTGATTGTTCAATTAACGTTTTTTTTATTTATCAATAACTATTGATTATTGGCTTATTTGCTTTTGAAGTATTATATATTTAAAAAATCGGTATTTACTAAAATTGCAATGTAGCGTTACCAAAGTTTTGTGAAACATAATGTTGATATTTAAGGTAGATCGGTATGGCGATTTTGTAAAACAGGAAATTGTATATTGTAGTATTGGTGAAATCTCAATTGTGCTTCTTTATGATCGATTAATGCGATTCTGAGGCCAGTGGTATCCATATAATACCTTATCATGGGAAAGCTAAGGAGCTACCAGGAGTAATGTAACCAAATCGTCCACCAGAAAATTTTTGGTGCTTAAACGGCAGTGGTAAAAAAATATATACGCAAAAATTTTTTCTGGCTCGGTGGTGCATGGGTACCGTTACCCATGCACCACCAAGCCGCTGAGCTCAGTGGCTCGGTGGTGAATGGGTAAAGGCATGGTTTCACAGCCGGTGGTGTATGGGTAACGGTACCCATGCACCACCAGCTGTGAAACCATGCCTTTACCCGTTCACCACCAAGCCGCTGAGCTCAGTGGCTCGGTGGTGCATGGGTAACGGTACCCATGCACCACCAGCTGAGGAAAAAAAAATCTGCCGTTTAGAATCCCCAATGTGGAACTCGATGATTTTGGTTCGATTTGGTAAAAATCATCACCACCAAGCCGCTGAGCTCAGTGGCTCGGTGGTGCATGGGTAACGCTACCCATGCACCACCAAATACCAGCTCAGGAAAAAAATCCCCAATGTGGAATTTTGGTTCGATTTGGTAAAAATCATCACCACCAAGCCGCGGAGCTCAGTGGCTCGGTGGTGCCTGGGTAACGGTACCCTGTCACCACCAAGCCACTGAGCTCAGTGACGGAGCTGACGGATTTTTCCAAAAATCGAGCAGCTCAGGCGCGGAGCTGACGGATTTTTTAAAAAATCGAGCAGCTCAGTTGGCAACTGACGGAGCTGACGGATTTTTCCAAAAATCGAGCAGCTCAGTCGTGACGGAGCTGACGGATTTTTCCAAAAATCGAGCAGCTCAGTCGTGACGGAGCTGACGGATTTTTCCAAAAATCGAGCAGCTCAGTCGTGACGGAGCTGACGGATTTTTCCAAAAATCGAGCAGCTCAGTCGTGACGGAGCTGACGGATTTTTCCAAAAATCGAGCGGCTCCAGCAAAATGTTGAAAATTTCCCTTTTTCCTTTAATTTAGTCTATTTTAGTGGGGTCTATTTTTTTGAAAAATTGGCTCTCTCGACGGTTTTTTTTCTCCAAAAAAAATTGAACAATCCAGCCCTAAGGCCAACCACTGAGGGAAGGGGCCTCCATCCCTCAAACCTTTTTACATCAAAAATCCAACCCAAAGGTTAACAATCACCTAGGAGACTCTCCAGCCTTGCCATTTTTTCCTTTAGATAGCCTTCATATTTTTGGAGGTAGGTAAACCCAGAGTTTACCTATGATTTGGTATTATCCAGTCATCAAATTTATTCACAAACCATAGCGCCAGCCCAGAGCCCATCCATCACTACGGTTTCATTTTCCTCAAACCTACTTTGCAAAGAACGCAATCCAACCCACAGTTAATCAATCACTTGAGCCGTCCCAGATTTAAAGCCTACCTCCTGAAAACAAAAATCCAAGTGGTTTAGATGACACTCATGATTACAGAAATAGTGCGCTGTTATGCAGGTACTTGTTGTGGGATACACTGCAGGGGCTCACATCAGATACACTCCGCTGCAGACTGCAGTGATTTCTCCTCCAGGAAAAAATGGTTGCCAGACTGGTTTCATTTTTTTTTCTGGAAACCAAAACAGTGGTAACATGAAAACATGTCTCCATCATGATTCAAAAAAAAAACGTCATTTTCCGAGAAAAGCACGTTTTTTCTTGAAACATACTAACTGTTTTTAAATGATTTTCCGGGAAAATGAAGCGTAAATTTGATGTAAGTTTGCATCAAACTTACACTTTTGAGGTGTAAGTTTACATCAAACTTACATCAAAGTTACACTGGTAAAGTAAAAGTTTGATGTAAACTTACATGCACATGTGTAAGTTTGATGAAAACTTACATGCACGAGGTGTAAGTTTACACCAAACTTACACTTACAAGTGTAAACTTACACTTCTCAGTGTAAGTTTGATGTAAACTTACACTTTTGATGGTATGTAAGTTTGATGTAAACTTACATTCTTGATGTGTAAGTTTGATGTAAGTTTGCATCAAACTTACGCCTCAAAAGTGTAAGTTTGATGCAAACTTACATCAAACTTACACGTAATTTCCTGAAAATTATTCGGAAAATATATATTTGAAGAAAAACTTGGTTTTTCAACAAATATATTGAAGATTTTATCATGGTGGAGTCATGTGTTTCCAAAAATTACGTTGTTTCTTTTATTTAAAAAAAACAATAAAGGTTTGAACAAAAACTGGTTTCATGAAAAAAATCTTCAAACAAACACTTTATGGGATAGATTTTTCCATGACTCTTTGAATGAATTTGATGGCTGCGGGGGCCCAAGTCATTGTAAAACAATTGGATTGTATTTCTCAGAAAATAAGTTTGCCTGGCAAGGCCCAAGTGATCGATTCAGTGTGGGTTGGATTGCATGTTGCGTAAACCAAAAATTATAGGTAAACTCCAGGTTTAACTGCTTAGAAAATATGAATGCTGAACACCCCAATTCATTGAGGTTGAGGTTGGGGTCTTTTTTGCTTTATACGGATTTTTTGAATAAATGTCAAACGTGGAGAGCCCCAGGTGATTGTTAATCTTTGTCTTGATTTTTTGACGTAGAAACGGTTGAAAGATGGAGACGCTTTGGTCAAATCTGGGCTGGATTGTCCTGGATTTGCCATTTAATTTTTTAACAAAATGAAGGCAACCAATCCTCACCCTCACCAAGCATTCGTTCAATTTTTTAGTCTACTACTTTTTACCAATGAAATGCAATCCAGTCAAATGAAAGGCCATCCTGTCTTGACATTCTATGTTTGTAAAACTGGTGCTACCCGAACTGATTTCAAAAAATGTTCCTTCAAACCCTTGGTTTGCCAATAATTTGGGGTTCTCTAGACTCCAAATTTGCTTTTAAAAAACCAACCCAGGGCTGAACCATCACTCAGGGACCTCTTTCTCGAGCCCACTGTTTTAAACTGAAAAAATGGATGGCAGCAAAAAAACAAAAACATATGAACACTCGTCATGAACACGCATGAACACCCATGGGCACCCATGAGCACCTGAGCACGCATGAGCACCCATGAGCAATGAGCACCCATGAATGTTCATGGAAGCGTCATGTGTTCGAATAAAAAATCAGCTGGCAATTTACATGTTGAACCACATGTCTCACAGTTTTAAACTCTTATGTTTGGTTTTTTGTTATTCAAGTTTTTGGTGTAAATCGTTTTTTTGAACATTATTTCTTTGTTTATGTGTTATGTACTGTTGTTTTGTCCTGTGTTGGCTTTGCACCCCAGGAAGCAATCCATTGTTGCAAAACATGGTTTTTGACACATATATCTCATATATATGTGTGTGTAGGGGTGTCTCAAAATGAGGTGTCCTTTTTTCCTCGTAAAGCAACCGTTTTGGAACCAAAAAAGGACACCTCATGTTGAGACATACCCAGGTGGGTGTGTGTGTGTGCATATATATATATATATGTATGTAAAACTTATATTTTTTTGACATGCATTTTTTTTCTATCCTGTGTTAGTTTGTCCCATCCCACAAATATTGTATTTTTTTTTGCATGTGGTTTGACAGCCTCATCGTATCAGAAAAAAACTGTATCAAACCAAAACATGCTCCATTGAAAGTTACAATATCGAAATAAAACATGAAGAAAAATAACAAAAATAAGCAAGAAAAAAAGGCTATCTATATAAATAACCTACAGGAAAAAAATGTTATTTGACCATTCTGACTATTAGGTAAAACAGGCGTTTTACCTAATAGTTACAAACAAGAAGTTTACTAATAGTTAGAAAACACGATATAGTCTAATAGATAGAAATTAGCCTGACCTGAGCTTTTGGGAAACCGGAAACCATATAAGAAACAATAACGACATGATCAAATTGATGACCAAAACATGAAAATGATGAGATCCTTGCATGACATGTGATAAGAACTATGCAAAAAACCATGGCACGATGATGAAAATTGTTGAGAAAGATGATGAAACGTGATGAACAACACATTCAAAAACAATGACACAATGATGACATACTATGAGTAAGATGATGAAATGCGATAAAAAAACAGAAACAATGTCAAAATGAAGAAGATATGAGAAGCATGATGAACTATGATAAAACTATGTCAATGACACTGACACGATGCTGAAAGTTGATGAGAAAAATGCGGACGGTCGCAAAACCATGTCGAAAACAATGACGAAATGATGAGACTTGATGAGAAAATGATGAAATATGAGAATAACAATAAACACATCGCAATATGATGAAAAATGATAAGAAAATGATAATGGTGAAAAGTGCAAACACCTTTCAAACAGTAACGAAATGATGAAAATGGATGAGAAAAATTAGGCAAAATGATGAACACATGAAAAAAGAACACAGTCATGAAAATTGGCGAGACACATGATGAAACGTGATTAATTAAACAAAAAAAACATGTGACAAGGTGATGAAAATTGAGGAGAACCATGATGAAATGTGACAAGAGCAGTATCAAAACTATTACAAAATGATTAATAAAACAACAGGAAGCAAATGATGACAAATACAGGTAAAAGCAATGGCAGGATCATGAAATTTATGAGAACACAATTAAGGGTTTTAGTTTGGGGGTATTCAACTAAGAGGTAGGCAATATTTTTGGTTCTTACATGCCACTGAGAATCTAGTCTATATATGTGTTTCCCCAATATTTTTTCTGGCTCAGTGGGGTATGGGTCACGCTACCCATGCACTACCAAGCCGCTGAGCTCAGTGGCTCGGTGGTGAATGGGTAAAGGCATGGTTTCATAGCCGGTGGTGTATGGGTAACACCACCAGCTGTGAAACCATCATTTAAGACCATTTAAGTAGCCCAGGAATGATAAGTCGCCGGCCGTTAAAGAAGACAGCGGCATAAGACGCCGGCCGTTAGAGAAGAGAAAGAAGAGGAGTCAGCTCAGGACCGATGACTTTGTCAAGTTTTTACTCAGACTCCACGAGTCCCCACGATCTATTTTAAATTAGGTGAAGGAGGAACAGGAGGGGGCAGGGTAGGTGGTCCATAATGAGACCTCAGTTGAGGCTAACCCGTGGCAGCTCCTGGAACCGGTCTGTGACACAACTATGACAGCTGAGGACGCGTGAAGACAACCAGCCCTCGCCAAACATTTGTTCAAACACATGGTTGCCCACCTCTACTTCCCCCCAAAAAAACAGCCACGTTGCGCAGCATTCAAACTTATTTCAAAAAGTGCCCTTCAAACTTGGGTTTTGCCAAAAATTTGGGGTTTTGCAGTCTCCTAATTTCATTCCAAAAACAACCAGCCCGTGGATGAACAATCACTCCGGGACCTGCAACTGGTCACTAAGACACAGTTTTTGCAATCAAATAGCAGAAAAATAAGCCAACACACCAACCGTGTTTTTGGAAATTCAAGAACTGGGTGGCAGCCAAAAAAAAAAGACACATGAACACCCATGAACACAAATTAAATGAACAATGAGCACCCATGAATTCACATGAGCTCCTTTGAACCTCAAAACCGATGCAGCTGATAAATACATTTTGTAGTGTTGGTTTTGCATGTCTTGATGTAAAATATGTTCTTATTGGGCGGGTTTCCTTGCCCAAAAGTGTTTGCTGGTTTCGTTGGGTCCGCGAGGGCACCTGCGGAGCCTGATTTTGGGTATAGAAAGGCACGCGCGAAGATCCAACAAAAAAAAATAAAGTGTAGCCCCGGAGTTAGTGAGTTTTGTTTTTGGTGTTTTATCCTGTGCTGGCTTGGCGCCCCGAAAACTATCCATCGCTATTGTTGCAAAACATGTTTTTGTTATATATTGTTTTTTGACGTCTGCGTTTTTGTTCCATGCTGCGTTGGTTTGCCCCATCCAAAATATTTGTACTGAAATGTTCAGATTCACCTTAGCACAAAAAGAGTCACTTTAGCACAAACAGATTCACTTCAGACCCACATATATCCTGAGTAAACAACATATATCACTCTATATCATTCACAAAAGAGAAAATATTTGCCAAACAACATATATAGTTTCAAATATATCTTAACATACTTTTAAAATTCAAAAATCAAACGTGGAAAAGATTGTCTGAAGCTTAACATGTTGAAAACATAGCTTTGTTCAAAGAAGGACAAAGCGCTAAAAAAAACAAAGTGTTTAGGTTATTCGACTAAATAGACTATTTAGGCAAACAGGCAAACAGCCTCATGGTCAGAAAATGAAACAACCTAATAGGTAGAATTTAACCTTCAAAACAAAATAGCCTAATAGATAGAAATTAGCCTAACCTGAGCTTTTGGGTTGTTTCATTTTTGATCATTTTCTCATCAGTTTTCATGACATTGACATTTTATATATTGGTTTTCTCATGTTTCATCAGTTTCCTCCTCAATTTTATCATTTCGTCATTGTTGTCACACAGTTTTGTGACGTTTCACCATTTTCTCATCAATTTTCAGGATTTTGATGGTTTCTTTTCTTTACATTGTTCTTTATCATATTTCATAATGTTTGTCGTTTGTTTTTTGAGATGATGTTTTTCAGAAAAATGGGAGAAATGCGTTTTCGCGTTGTCAGTAAGCGGTTTTTTTGGTGCTTACCACCATTCCGGAACTATATAAAAAAATGGTTTAGATTCAGTCCAGAGTCCAGAGTAGTCGGTAAGTCAAAGTAGTAAGTCGCAAGTAGTAAGTCGCAAGTAGTAAGTCGCAAGTAGTAAGTCGCAAGTAGTAGGTAGGTAGGTAGGTAGGTAGAGGTAGGTAGGTAGGTAGAGGTAGGTAGGTAGGTAGAGGTAGGTAGGTAGAGGTAGGTAGGTAGAGGTAGGTAGGTAGAGGTAGGTAGGTAGAGGTAGGTAGAGGTAGGTAGGTAGAGGTAGGTAGGTAGAGGTAGGTAGGTAGAGGTAGGTAGGTAGAGGTAGGTAGGTAGAGGTAGGCAGGTAGAGGTAGGTAGGTAGAGGTAGGTAGGTAGGTAGAGGTAGGTAGGTAGAGGTAGGTAGGTAGAGGTAGGTAGGTAGAGGTAGGTAGAGGTAGGTAGAGGTAGGTAGAGGTAGGTAGAGGTAGGTAGAGGTAGGTAGAGGTAGGTAGGTAGGTAGAGGTAGGTAGAGGTAGGTATAGGTAGGTATAGGTAGGTATAGGTAGGTATAGGTAGGTATAGGTAGGTATAGGTAGGTATAGGTAGGTATAGGTAGGTATAGGTAGGTATAGGTAGGTATAGGTAGGTATAGGTAGGTATAGGTAGGTATAGGTAGGTAGGTAGGTAGGTAGGTATAGGTAGGTAGGTAGGTAGGTAGGTAGGTAGGTCGGTAGTGGGTAGTCAGTAGTTAGTAGATAGTAGTAGCTAGTAGCTAGTAGCTAGTAGTTAGTAGGTAGTAGGTAGTAGGTAGTAGGTAGTAGGTAGAACGTAGAGAGTAAAAAGTAGTAAGTAGTAAGTCAGTAAGTCAGTAAGTCGTAAGCAGTAAAAGTAGTAGCGCGCGCGCTCGCCTCGCGGAAATCCGGGGCATAAATTCCCGGAAGTAGTTTTATTATTAATTTTGCCGTCTACATTTGGCTAAGACCGCGCGCGCTATCGGCCAATTAATCGCGCTAGCGCGCGCCCACCTCGCGGAAATTCGGGGCATAAATTCCCGGAAGTAGCGTTTTGCCTTAAAACGGGTCTACTTTTGGCTAAGACCGCGCGCGCTAAGTCGGCCAAAATAGCGCGCGCGCTCGCCGGAAATCCGGGGCATAAATTCCCGGAAGTACCGTTTTGCCTTATAACGGGTCTACTTTTGGCTAAGACCGCGCGCCCTATCGGCCAATTAATAGCGCTAGCGCGCGCGCGCGCCTCGCGGAAATTCGGGGCATAAATTTCCGGAAGTAGCGTTTTGCGTTATAACGGGTCTACTTTTGGCTAAGACCGCGCGCGCTATCGGCCAATTAATAGCGCTAGCGCGCGCGCGCCTCGCGGAAATTCGGGGCATAAATTCCCGGAAGTAGCGTTTTGCCTTATAACGGGTCTACTTTTGTCGGCCAAAATAGCGCTCGCGCTCGCCTCGCGGAAATCCGGGGCATAAATTCCCGGAAGTAGCGTTTTATAACGGGTTTACTTTTGGCTAAGACCGCGCGCGCTATCGGCCAATTAATAGCGCTAGCGCGCGCGCGCTTCGCGGAAATTCGGGGCATAAATTTCCGGAAGTAGCGTTTTGCCTTATAACGGGTCTACTTTTGGCTAAGACCGCGCGCGCTAAGTCAGCCAATATTAGCGCGCGAGCGCGCCTCGGAACCCGTACTTTTGGCTTAAACTGCGCGCGCTAAGTCGGCCAAAATAGCGCGCGCGCGCTCGCCTCGCGGAAATCCGGGGCATAAATTCCCGGAAGTAGCGTTTTGCCTTATAACGGGTCTACTTTTGGCTAAGACCGCATGCGCTATCGGCCAATTAATAGCGCTAGCGCGCGCGCGCCTCGCGGAAATTCGGGGCATAAATTCCCGGAAATAGCGTTTTGCCTTATAACGGGTCTACTTTTAGCTAAGACCGCGCGCGCTAAGTCGGCCAAAATAGCGCGCGCGCTCGCCTCGCGGAAATCCGGGGCATAAATTCCCGGAAGTAGCGTTTTGCCTTATAACGGGTCTACTTTTGGCTAAGACCGCGCGCCCTATCGGCCAATTAATAGCGCTAGCGCGCGCGCGCGCCTCGCGGAAATTCGGGGCATAAATTTCCGGAAGTAGCGTTTTGCGTTATAACGGGTCTACTTTTGGCTAAGACCGCGCGCGCTATCGGCCAATTAATAGCGCTAGCGCGCGCGCGCCTCGCGGAAATTCGGGGCATAAATTCCCGGAAGTAGCGTTTTGCCTTATAACGGGTCTACTTTTGTCGGCCAAAATAGCGCGCGCGCTCGCCTCGCGGAAATCCGGGGCATAAATTCCCGGAAGTAGCGTTTTATAACGGGTTTACTTTTGGCTAAGACCGCGCGCGCTATCGGCCAATTAATAGCGCTAGCGCGCGGGCGCGCGCCTGGCGGAAATTCGGGGCATAAATTTCCGGAAGTAGCGTTTTGCCTTATAACGGGTCTACTTTTGGCTAAGACTGCGCGCGCTAAGTCAGCCAATATTAGCGCGCGAGCGCGCCTCGGAACCCGTACTTTTGGCTTAAACTGCGCGCGCTAAGTCGGCCAAAATAGCGCGCGCGCTCGCCTCGCGGAAATCCGGGGCATAAATTCCCGGAAGTAGCGTTTTGCCTTATAACGGGTCTACTTTTGGCTAAGACCGCATGCGCTATCGGCCAATTAATAGCGCTAGCGCGCGCGCGCGCCTCGCGGAAATTCGGGGCATAAATTCCCGGAAATAGCGTTTTGCCTTATAACGGGTCTACTTTTAGCTAAGACCGCGCGCGCTAAGTCGGCCAAAATAGCGCGCGCGCTCGCCTCGCGGAAATCCGGGGCATAAATTCCCGGAAGTAGCGTTTTGCCTTATAACGGGTCTACTTTTGGCTAAGACCGCGCGCCCTATCGGCCAATTAATAGCGCTAGCGCGCGCGCGCGCCTCGCAGAAATTCGGGGCATAAATTTCCGGAAGTACCGTTTTGCCTTATAACGGGTCTACTTTTGGCTAAGACCGCGCGCGATAAGTCGGCCAATATTAGCGCGCGCGTGCGCCTCGCGGAAATCCGGGGCATAAATTTCCGGAAGTAGCGTTTTACCTTATACAGTAAAAGCTAGGGTCTACTTTTGGCTAAGACCGCGCACGCTAAGTCGGCCAATAAAAGCGCGCGCGTCGCGGAAGCAGCGTTTTGCCTTTTATAACTGGTCTGCGTGCCGCGCGCTGCCCGGAGCATAGTATCCTAAATTAAATTGCAGTCTGTGGAATTTCCCCTTCAGTGGCGGTAGTTAGTAGGTTAGGTTAGGTTAGGTTAGGTTAGGTTAGGTTGGTAGGTAGGTAGTGGGTAGTGGTTAGGGGTAGTAGTTAGGGGTAGTAGTTAAGTAGATAGTAGAAAGGTAGATAGTAGTCTAAAGTAGAAAGTAAAAAGTAGAAACTAGTAAGTAAGTAGTAAGTAGTAAGTAGTAAGCAGCAGGAGTAGTAGTAGGAGTAGTAGTAGGAGTAGTAGTAGGAGTAGTAGTAGTAGTAGCAGTAAGTAGTAGTAGTAGTAGTAGTACTAGTAGTAGTAGTCGTCGTAGTAGTCGTAGTAGTCGTAGTAGTCGTAGTCGTAGTCGTAGTCGTAGTCGTAGTCGTAGTAGTAGTAGTAGTAGCAGTAAGTAGTAGTAGTAGTAGGAGTAGGAGTAGTAGTAGGAGTAGTAGTAGTAGTAGGTAGTAAGTAGTCAAAGGAAGTTGGGAAGCAATTTCCGAGTTACGAATGACTTTTTACTTGGTGCAATTGACTATGATGAAGGGTGGTAGATCCTGTAACAATACATAATGTACCAATACATGACAAACCAATAAGAAGCAATGAAATTGACCTTGAGGAAGGGTGGTAGATCATATAACAATACATAATATAACAATACATAATGTACCAATACATAACAAAAGAATAAGAAGCTATGAAATTGACCTTGAGGAAGTGATGATGAAGGGGAGTGGTGACGAAGGGAAGTGGTGAGGAAGGCAAGTGGTGACGAAGGGAAGTGGTGAAGAAGGGAAGTGATGATGAAGGGGAGTGGTGACGAAGGGAAGTGGTGAGTGGTGGAAGGGAAGTGGTGACGAAGGGAAGCGGTGAAGAAGGGAAGTGATGATGAAGGGGAGTGGTGACGAAGGGAAGTGGTGAGGAAGGGAAGTGGTGACGAAGGGAAGTGGAGAGGAAGGGAAGTGATGATGAAGGGGAGTGGTGAGGAAGGGAACTGGCAACCATGAAGGGGAGTGGTGCATGATGTTGCAAGGGCTCTGTTTTGGGGAGGAAGCCGGAGCACGAAACCTTGTGTTTTTCCGTGTAAAGTGGCTGCAGGCGACGATGAAAGGTACCTCGTCTGTGCGGCGGGTGCGGCTGCGGTCGGTTTATCGTTTTTTTTTTGGCCGCAGTGTAACGGTGGCTTCAAGCTGCTTTGGGTGTGCTTGTGTGTGCGTAGTTATAGGGTGTTTTGGAATCTGTGCTTGCAGATCGCATTGGAATGGCTGCATGATGTTGCAAGGGCTTTGTTTTGGGGAGGAAGCCGGAGCGCGAAACCTTGTGTTTTTCCGTGTAAAGTGGCTGCGGCCGGCGATGAAAGGTACCTCGTCTGTGCGACGGGTGCGGCTGGGGTCGGTTTATCGTTTTTTTTTTGCCGCAGTGTGACGGTGGCTTCAAGCTGCTTTGGGTGTGCTTGTGTGTGCGTAGTTATAGGGTGTTTTGGAATCTGTGCTTGCAGATCGCATTGGAATGGCTGCATGACTGTTGTCATTTGGTGTTCTGGTGTTGTTCTGTGCGTAGATAGGTGCAAGTTTGCGAGTTGCTGCTGCGAACCGCATTGTAATGGCTGCATGATGTTGCATGGGCTTTGTTTTGGGGAGGAAGCCGGAGCGCGAAACCTTGTGTTTTTCCGTGTAAAGTGGCTGCGGCCGGCGATGAAAGGTACCTCGTCTGTGCGACGGGTGCGGCTGGGGTCGGTTTATCGTTTTTTTTTTGCCGCAGTGTAACGGTGGCTTCAAGCTGCTTTGGGTGTGCTTGTTTGTGTGCGTAGTTATAGGGTGTTTTGGAATCTGTGCTTGCAGATCGCATTGGAATGGCTGCATGATGTTGCAATCGTCTTTTTCTCGCTTTGTTGTCGAGATCCGGTTTTGAGCTGCAATTTCCGATGCCATTGCACGTAGTTCTATTGTGTTTTGCTACTTAGTCTCTGCAGATCGCATTGGAGTGGCTGCGTCAAGGTTGCTTGGTGCAGCGGCTGCATGCGTAATACTATTGTCTTTTGCAGCTGAAGATTGTAAATCGTATGGAGTGGCTGCATCCAGGCTGCGAAAGTGAATTGTCAGCAGATTTTCCCAATTTTGGCGCTAATAATTTTCCTTTTAAAATTTCTTTTAAAAAGTGCACCAAAATCGTCTTTTTTTCGCTTTGGCGTCGAGATCCGGTTTTGGAGCTGCAATTTCCGATGCCATTGCACGTAGTTCTATTGTGTTTTGCTACTTAGTCTCTGCAGATCGCATTGTAGTGGCTGTGTCAAGGTTGCTTGGTGCAGCGGCTGCATGCGTAATACTATTGTCTTTTGCAGCTGAAGATCGTAAATCGTATTGGAATGGCTGCATCAAGGCTGCGAAAATGATTTGTCAGCAGATTTTCCCAATTTTGGCGTTGATAATTTTCCTTTTAAAATTCCTTTTAAAAAGTGCTTCAAAATCGTCTTTTTGTCGCTTTGGCGTCGAGATCCAGTTTTGGAGCTGCAAATTGTAGTATACTGGGAAGGACTTTGTGCAAGCTTTGTAGTACAAAGTAGTACTGGGGAGTACTTTGTGCAAGTTTTGTGGTACAAAGTAGTACTGGGAAGTAATTTTTGCAAGCTTTGTAGTGCAAAGTAGTATTGGGTGCAAGCTGTGTAGTACCAAGTAGTATATACTGAGAAGTAGTACTGGGAAGTAGTTTGTCAGCTAGTTCGTGGATGTAGGTTGCTATTTCGAGTTTTGTGTGCGATATTGATGTAGGTAAATGTTGTGACATTGATGTTCAGGAACAAGCTATAGAACTCTTGATTAGAAACCACGGTGGCGATGTGTTGTGGCCGCAGCTGTTTGCATTTTCCAGGAGGCAAACATGTGTAGCAAGAAAGAATTGGGAACGCGCATTTGTCAGAGGTGTCATGTCTTCAGGTCTCATGGTTAGACACGAAGATTTTCTCATGTTTTGGAGCGGTTAGTGGATGAGAAAGGTATGCATGATGAGACAGCCATGCTCATAGTTTCGGACGTCGCAGTGCGCAAGGAGACGTGGCAGTGCGGCCCGTTTCCTAAGACGCGGTGGAGCCATGGCGCAATCGGGGACCTTTGCTGATCTGTTGTCATACATCGAGAAGGAAGCGGCGACTTTGAAGGTGCTGGAATGTAAGACGTTGAAAGCTTGTCTAAGCACCGGAAAATGTTGGAAGTATTACAAGATGTATCTTGCTCTTGAGAAAACCTTTTCGGCCGAACAGACTCAGGTGATACAAGAATGGGAAAAAGAAAACTGCGTGTCAGATGTGCGAGCAGCCTTTCGGAAGTTTTGTGCTGCTGCAGAAGCGCACTTAGAGGAGATGAAGGCTTTGGGAAAAGGCACATTGCGTGAATCTCCTTGACAGGTAACAACTACACCATGTTTACACTTGCCGTTGCGATTTGATGCAATGCATCAACGCTTGGCATTAATGACTTCAATATTGTAAATATTTTCTGGTCTACGCCTTTTGGCATGTAGAAGAACCAACATGAGTTACGCTCAACCTTGCTGACGTGCAGAAGCGCCGAGAAGAGCTCAGATGAGATGAAGCGTGGAGTGTGAAGAGTGCAGTGTGAAGTGTGGGGCGTGAAGAGTGCAGCGTGAAGTGTGAAGTGTGGAGTGTGAAGAAAGCAATGAGAAGTGAGAAGTGTGAAGTGTGGACTGTGAAGTGTGAAGTGTGGAGTGTGAAGTGTGGATTGGGGAGAGTGCAGTGTGAAGTGAGAAGTGTGAAGTGTTGATTGCGAAGGGTGCAGTGTGAAGTGTGAAGACTGTCAAGTGTGAAGTGTGACGTGGAGCTTCAAATGTGACATGTGCAACACGACACCAGTTTCGCAGAGTGCACGCACGCACGGGCTTGGCTGGCGCACGGCGCATGCAAGTTCTATAGATGAGAAAGGTCTCATATATATCTTTAAGGCAACTTCCGCCCCGCCTCGTGCGGGTACTACTGGTAAGTAGTAAGTAGTAAGTAGTAAGTAGTAGTAGTTAGTAGTAGTTAGTAGTAGTTGTTAGTAGTAGTTGTTAGTAGTAGTTGTTAGTAGTAGTTGTTAGTAGTAGTTAGTAGTAGTTAGTAGTAGTTAGTCAGTAGTAGTCAGTAGTAGTTAGTCAGTAGTAGTCAGTAGTAGTCAGTAGTAGTCAGTAGTAGTCAGTAGTAGTCAGTAGTAGGAGTAGTAGTAGTAGTAGTAATAGTAGTAGTAGTAGTAGTCTACTCGTCGTTGGCATAGCTGGCCAGATAGGCATATTGTCCATTTTTTCACTCGGTAAGTAAACACACGAGAAACCAAAATTTTTACACGAGAAGCCAATATTTTTTCTACAAAAAAGGGGAAAAATGTGGATGCTTAAACGGCGGCCAGCCAATGTCGAAGGTCTGAGCTCGGCAGCGAGGTTCTCCCCTCCCCTAAAGCAACTCTGCGCTGTGTGTCGCGCATCTATGCTGAGTGCGCTGGGCGCACCTAGCATACCTAGCCTAAACGGCCCAAAGAACCGCAACTCACTTCTTTCAAATGGTTGCATCAGTTGGCCGATGGAACTCATAGTTCCAGATCTCCCAGAAGTTGTGCTGTGTCTCGCAATACCTCAGCAAGTCGCTGGTTTGAAGCGATGCCCATGTAGAAATGTCATCCTGGGATATCCTGAGTGTTTTATGGCGTTTCAACATCATCACACTTCCTGTGCCAGCACACATGTCCACACCCTCATGCCGCATGCCTTCAAATCCCTGTTCCCGCAATGCATAGAGCTATGAGCCCGCTGCTTGCAGTTGAAAGCCATCACATCCTTCTGCTCTTCACCACCTGTCCCTGCAGAGCAGCTGCGCGAAATCTGAGTGAATGAAATTCTTCGAGATGGCCATCGAGGCCTTCCAATTGCGCCCTAGATATTCAATACCTTTGCAGTTTGCATATCTTCCATGTTTTTGTCTGATGCGCCGGGGTGTAAAGTCAATCAAATTCACCCCAGATAGCAGCTTTGCCGCGATTCCAGTTTAAGAGCTTTCGAAGACCTTGCGTTTTGATTGATCTTTGACCGGGCCAGATACACACGCCTGCGTGTCTACAGCGTTCAAAGAAAGGTTCCACTTCGTGCTGCATGTTCTTGGGGTGGGAAACGCAAGCGGTGTTCTTGCATGAAATGTCCTCACAGGTCAGTGACCAATAGTTTCAATTGCTAAGCTGCTCCTCATCCCATGGCCAAGTCTTATATAATTCTGCACATCTGAATCTCTGCCTACCCCGGTCCTTAAAGTTGTAAACTCGGGGAGGGACCTGCAACCTGAACTCGCGCTCCACCTGCATTATGAGCATGGTTACGGGAACGTATGGACATCGGCGGTTGTGGGAAATCGTTCGAAAGCAACGACCGTGAGCGGAAGCTCTTAGTCAATGGCAACAAACGGATACAAACGGACACAATTGATGCAATGAAGAATGAAAACGAATGGTAGATCACAATATTTTGTGGTTGGTGGACATGTATTGGACATGTATTATTCGAAATAGCCATGTCTTCTTCGTGGGCGTGGAGCCATTGTCAGGACATAGGCTCTAGTATCTCGAACCTTGCCCCATGAAAATAGGATCATTCAGATGCATTGAGTATATTCAGTGCTCTGCCACCAGCAAGGATGATCCCCATGTCGGCAGATTCTGTGCAAAATATTGTGAGTTGAAGTTGCTGGGCAGCCGGCCCAACACTTCAGCGATCCAGCATTGTCGTATGGCTGCGGCCCACATTGGCACCACGTCTCGTCTTGGGAAAGATTGTTTTTTATATTGATTCTTTGATTTTATGTGTGCCATTTTGTAATTGTGGTGGCATTTTCAATTTGGATGGACACGCACAAATCAAGAAGTGTTCACATGTCTCAGGGGTTTTACATGCTTCAGTCGTCTCACTGGCATGGTCCCTGCACAAGCGATGACACGCTACCTTTTGGATGGCTCAAGAAAGAGGCAGCCGCTGCTGCTTCGGGTTTTTTCCCCCGCTTGGGGTTCGCAGGTTATGAGCCCAAGTGCTACGGCGCTTGGGTGAACTCCGCGTTGTGCGCGGCCATGGGCCGCCGACGGCGGCAGCTGCGCGAGACGGCCGATGAGCGCTTGGACCGCTTGATCGCCATGGAGCGGAACTCGAGGATCAGCTCCCCGGTGCCTGAGGTCAGAAGACTGATGGTGGAAGAGGGAAGAGCTGCAGCTTCTAGCCCGGGACCCCGACGTGATGGTCGAGGAGAAGGTGAAGCTGCTGGGTCCACGGGTTTGCTGCCAGTGGGATCAGGGACTCAGGTGCCGGATGGCCTCTTGGCTCCGCTGTTCCAGGACCTTGGACAGGAGGAAGCCCCACGAGTTTTCCATAGAAGGTTGGACGAGGATGATGAGACCAGTCCAGCCGTGGTGGCAGAGCTTTCTAGCGCTGTTGGAGCTGGTCAACTTTCAGCTCAAGATCTACGAGGAGAAGCTGGCCAAGGACGAGGTTTGGAGTACCGTGATGGTCCGGCCTTGTTGGAGGCGGCAGATGGCCTGTTTGGCCATGGTCGCAACGGTGCTGGAGCTCTGATGGTTCAGCCTGGCGTCAATGCCTTCTGGAGCAGCGAAGTCAGAAGGGCGGCAGTACTTGAGGGAGTGCCGGATGTTGCCAGGCCTCAGGCATTGCCACCGCTTGCTGGTCCACCGGTGTCATTTGGCCCTGGGCAGGCCCTTGGTGAAGGATGTGGAGGTTCTGGACATCTTCATCCTGGTTGCGCTGCTGGTGGCACTGGCCTTGAGCAGGCCTCTTTGCGCGGCGCGGCTGGTGGTGTTGGCCTTGAGCAGGCCTCTTCGCGCTGTGCAGCTGGGAGCATTGGCCCTGAGCAGGCCTCCTTGCGCTGTGCGGCTAACGGCATAGGTCTTGAGCAGGCCTCTTCGCGCGGCATGGTAGCTGGTGCTGGCCCTGTGCAGGCCTCTTCAAGCTGGGTTGCAACTGGTGGCATTGGCCCTGGGCAGGCCCTTGGTGCAGAAGGACGACAAGCTGGCCCTGTGCAGGCCAATGGAGCGCTACTTGATGGTGGTCCTGGATCTCTTCAAGCTGGTCTGAGTGGAGCTCTGTCGCAACCGTCGCCGGAGAAGTCGGTAGAAGCACTTCGGCTGAGGATTGTGAAGGCAGCAAAGGAAAGCTTCATCAGAGAGGCGAAGAAGTTGAAGGGCGAGGAGCCGGAGGGTGAAGTGCGCTCTTACCACACAGCTTCGAGTGGGCCTGGAGCGAATGGAAGGATGGTTCCACCAATGCCTTCTTTGCAGGGGGCTCCTGCGTCGTCTTTGGTGGCAGTGCAGCCTGGGGGGCAACCTATGTCTGGGCATCATGGACTTCATCAAGGAGGTCAGACCATCCCCGACCCCAACTGGTTCAGGAGTAGGGGGGGTGGATCCTACATTTCTGATAATGTATGAACATAAGGGGGGGGTTAACCCCCTCACTTTTTGCCAAAAATGTATGGGAACTAGGGGGGGGGTAACCCCTCAAAACGAGGCATGTATGAGTGCCAGATGCTGGAAATGTATTATTGGTAGGGGTATTGAACCTGAAAATGTATGCTTTGTGGGGGGTACCACTGACAAGAGCCAATGGATACATAAACTTTTCTAAATGTATGCAAGCATGGGGGGGTCTGCACCTCAATCCAATTGATCTTTTTTTCCTGGGAAACCTACTGAAACCCATGGGCCATAAAATGGCTGAAATATCCCCCTTTGAATTAAGTGAGAGTGTTGGTGTTGACAATTTTATAATGATAATCCGGGAGGCCCTGACCCTCTTTCTGAAAATGCATCTATAGAATCAGAGACCCCAAGGTATTTTCAAGTTGACAATCTCTATAGAATCGATGCCGCCAAGTCACTCTCGTAGATGGTTGGGGGGGTTAGTTGGCTTTCTATAAAATCAGGTTCCCCAAGTCTCCTCCATTGACAGCTGACCTGAATGCTCCAGTTACTCTTGCCTAGCTTGCCTTATGCACTCCCAAATTTATAGAGTTCAAAGGCTCCAAGTGTTCACTGTCAACCCCTTCATTTTTGTTTCATGTTGTATCCATCTGTTTCCATCCGTTTGCTCTTTTTTGGAAAGGCGGAAAGGCTGGCTCGAGGACTTCGACCCAAAAACGGGGAGACACACTGGGGAAACACAACGGGGAGAAAGAAAGGGGAGACACAACGGGGAGACACAACGGAAAAATGATGCAAAATGAAAAATGTCACTTTTATATATTGAAATGTCAAAATTGTACATATTTGCTGAATATAACTGATGATAACTGATGAAACCCTGATGATAGATCTCCAACAAATCTCCAATATATCCCAAAAGTATCCAAAAGTTTCCAAAAATATGTCAAGATTCCAAATGATTCCAAAATATACAAGGATGATCAAGGATGATGAAGGATGATGAAAGAATTGTTGTGGGAAATTGGTTCTGCCAATGCTTCTCTATAAAATTGAAGAACATGACATACATCCAAAGAGAACGTATCCCACTGTAGAATCGCAGTCCCTAAGACTCTCTGCTGACTAGTCCTCAGTGCTGTATTCAACATGAAATCTCTATAGAATTAGAGGCCCCAAGGTCCTCTATAAAATTGAAACCGTTGACACTAAGCGTTGACACTGGGTAGGTACCCCTTATTAAGTCAGGGGGTTAAAATGCACCATTTTCCAGGAAGTAACGTTCCCGATTCTGTAGAGGAAATTCCAAGGGGGATGCTGAAATATACTTGATCTTAAATATTCTGAAATGTATGCATTGCAGGGGGTACCAATGACTACCTTAGCCAGATCTATTCCCTCCATTTTCCAAAAATGATGTGCTTTTCGGCTACCCAACCCCCTTAAAATACATTTTTCAAAGAAGGGTATTCCCAGAAAAAAATTAAGCATTCCCGGGGATCCTGGAAAAACCAAACCCGTAAAATGTATTAAACCACCCCCCCAAAATAAAAGATCCTGGGGGGGGTTGGATATCCCGACCCATGGATCCTACATTTAACGTACACCCACCGGTCAAATAATGTATTTAGGGGGGGTCCTGGGGAATCAAATTCTTGGAGAACGGTAAATGTATTTTTTTTCCCCAACCTCTCCCCCCCCTAAAATACATTTTTAGGGGTGGGTGATGTCAGACCGCTGGACTTGGAGGTGGCATGATGTGGAGCCAACCAGTTTCTCCAATGGTGACTCACTCTCCTGGAACGCAGAGTGTCCTGGGTTTCAATGGTGGATGTGGGATGAATCCTGGACATCATCAAGGTGGTGCAGTCTATGGTGGACCGGCAGTGACTTCTCAGAGTCCTGATGTGGGCTTACATGGTGGTGGTCAACTTCCGGGTGGATTGGGAATGTCGGCCAATGCAGGACATCTTGGAGGTGGGCTGACTGGACCTAGTGCTGGTGGAGGTGCAGGTGGAACTACATCGCTGGTGAGACCTCCAGGCTTGGGTGGACCAGATCTACAACAAGGTGTGGCACAGCCGATGGAGCCTTTGAGAGGTTCCGAGCTTCCTCTACTACCTCAACCTGGGACGGAGCAGTCAGCTCTGCAGTTTGGTGATTGGATCACAGTGGTCACTCCGATGATTGGGGACGTGGCTGGATCTGCTCGTGGTTGGTGGGGTGACATCTTGCAAGATGCCTCAAGCTTGTATGACCGGTGGCTCACTTCGACGCCCTTGGAGAGGATCAGACTTCGTCCAACAGAAGTTCAACGATCTGAGGCCCATCTACGCTTGGAGCAGAGGGTGGTGCCTATGCTGCTGAAGTGTGTGCCGGAGTCCATCAAACAGGACCTGATTGCCAGCAGGACTATGACGGTCACTGGCATTATGTACAGGTTGTGGACGGTCTTTCAACCTGGTGGCAGCTCAGAGCGGGTGAGCATTCTCAAACAGCTCACGGAGCCGAAGGTGGCCAGCAGCGCACCGGATTTGCTTGGGGGACTTCGGCGATGGAGGCGTCTCATGAGCCGATCCATGGAGCTGAACTTGGCCTTCCAGATCCGATCATTCTTGGAGGAGTTCTTCATCGCTTTGCAGATGCTCTTGGGAAGCTGGGTGGAACGCAGTTGGCGTACCGGGTGGCCTCGGTGAGGCAGGAGCTGGGGGTTGACATCAGGCCCTTGGCACTATCCATTGAGCAGTATGCGGAGTACCTCCAGTCTGAGGCCGAGGAGCTGAGCTTGGGAATTGGCCTGAGAGCCACTACTGCTGGAGCTGCTGCCCCAACCTCGCTGAAAGCCATGGTGGGTTTGGACGCTTCAACTTCGACTACGAGTGCATCAGCTCTGAATCCATCGAAGGCACCATGTAAGTTTTGGAAGACTGTGGATGGATGCAGACGCGGGTCGCAGTGCACTTTTCTTCATGAGACCACGGAGATGAAGGGACGGTGTTTCAATTGTGGGAGCTCTTCACATCTTCGGAAGGATTGCACAGCGAAGACCTCATCTACTTCAACTCCTACATCCACCCCGGCTGGTGGCCCTGCAGGGGATAGCTCACAGCCCAAGAAGGTTTCCAAGGTGAAGGCGACCCCGAAGTCAGCCGCCAAGGACCAAGTGGTGGATGCACAGAAGAGTCCTGGGAAAACCCCCAATGGGAGTGAGGTCAAGCCCAAGGATGTGGTCAGCACGACTCTTGGGGGTACTTCGGATGGAACCCAAGGTGGTGATTCAACTGCCACTGAACCAATGGGTGAGCCTTCGACAGAAGCAGCAGCTGAGCTGATGAGGGAAGCCACAAGCTTGCTGAAGTCAATCCGGTCCTTGAAGGCCGTGCGGATGAAGTCCGTGGGAGAAGGGATCTATGGAGGACCTGGAGAATATGCACTCCTTGATGGTGGAGCCACGCATGGACTTCGACAGGCCAGACCTGAAGAGGAACCTGACCTGATTGCCACCAAGGTGGAGTTGGCCTGTGGATCTACGACCCTCTTCAAGCACCCCAAGCACCAGACTTTGCTGAGCCGGAGCCCTGTTGAGCCGATCATTCCATTGGCCTGGTTGGTGGCAGCTGACTACAAGATCACATGGAAGAGAGACAGCATCGTGATCCACCACCCTACTAAAGGGCCTTTGCAGTGCAGCTTGAGGGGAGGATGCCCTGTGATGTCAAGGGCGGAAGGCTTGTCCCTGTTGGGTGACTTGGAGAAGATGCAGCAGGTTGATGTGGACTTGAAGGAGGACGAGTTGAAGTGGTGGGCTGATCACTTCCCACAGGTCCCGCACTCCATCTGGAGGTTCATGAAGGGGCAGGGTGAAAGCTGGCGTGACCACTCTTCTAGCCTTCCCTGGAATCGCCATCGAAGAAGGAGACTGTGGAAGTCGAAGGGCATCCTATTGCACCTCTTTTCAGGGAAGAACCACAAACAGTGGGATGAGCTGGAACAGGCTGGCTACACGATCCTCACGGTGGACACTTTGCATGGGATTGACCTACATGATGCAGCCACGTGGGCGTTCATTTGGGAGCTTGCATGTGCTGGAAAGGTGGTTGGCATTTTGGGTGGACCACCATGCAGGACGACATCACGGCTGCGGCAACGGCAGCCTGGACCACCTCCTCTTCGAGGACGAGACGGTCTACGCTTCCATCTTGAAGGGTTGTCCACATGGGACCTGCATCGGGTCAACTCTGATACAGCGCTCCTCTTCAAGCAGCTGGGCCTGTTCTTGAAGGCGGAGGAGCGACGCATGCAGGTGCCGGAGCTTCATTGTCTTCCTACGGCATTTGCACTGGAGTCTCCTGAGGACCCAATGGAATACCTTGGACCTGAGGTTGCAGCCAACTTCCCATCCTTTTGGAACTTTCCTGAACTGAAGGACCTGGTGGGACGAGGGCAGCTGAAGCTTGTGAGTTTTGATCAATCCCAAATGGGGCATGTGAGACGGAAGCCAACTACGGTTTTGGGAAATCTGCCGGGCTTGGAGCAGCTGGATGGTTTGAGGGATTCAACACGCAGATCGGATCCTCTTCCACGAGATCTTCAGGCCTCAATCAATGCCTCGAAGGATTGGGCGAGCTGGGCACCGGGCTTGGTGGCTGCATTCAAGGTAGCGCTGAGGACCTATCTCCATGAACGGGATCAATGTCTTGCCCAGCGCATCCACAAGTTGAACGTTGAGGAGTGGAAGCGACACATCAGAGCTCATCACCATCCTTACAGACGAGACTGCAGGCGATGTATGGAGCTGGCAGGGGTGGACAGTCCTCACAGACGGTCGCATGCCGACAGCTCCGCCTATGTCATGTCTTTGGACTTGGTGGGCCCGTATCCTGTGGGTCGAGATGATGGGCGTCGCCAGAAAGGGAAATACATCATGGTGGCTACAGTTCCTTTGCCGATGTTGGAGCGAGCTGACATCCAGGTGGAAGAGAAGGCGGACGTGGTCTTGGATGAGAAGGAGACCTCAGAGAGCCCAGAAGAACCCCATGGAGATCAGCATGAAGCTTCATCGGAGCCGCAGGTCTTGGAGAAGGAGGCCATCTTGGAGGAGCTGGAGGATGATCCCGACGTGGAGTTGGTGGGTGATGAGGCGGTGAACCGCTTAAACCAGGCCTGGCTGGAACATGTGGAGGGCCTCAAGGGAGCCGTTGGACTCCAGAACGTCACCTTGGTGGAGATCCTGGAGTCGAGGCACATTGGGCACATCGTCGAAGCTGCGAGCAGGGTGTTCGGGCGCTTTAGAGCGCTGGGTGTCCCGATCTTGAGGGTCCACACAGATCGTGAGAAGTCCTTCCTATCCAAGCCTTTTCAGCGTTGGTGCATGGGCCACGCCCTTTACCAGACGATGACGAGTGGTGATGATGGGCCAGCCAACGGACGGGTGGAGGCAGAGGTTGGACAGATCAAGAGGAGACTGAGGGTGTTGCTGGCTACCTCTGGTTTGGCACTTCAGGATTGGCCAGGAGTGGCACGATGGGCTGGGGAGGAAAGACTCAGGAACCAGCTGCAGAAGATGGGTGTGCCCTCCAAGCCAATGGTCCCATTGGGTGGTCGAGTGGTGGTGAAGACCAAGCGCTGGCACAAGCAGGGCCCCTTGGCGCCTCCATTCAAATCCATGGTCCTCATGGGTCCAAGCCCCAACATGACCAACGGCTGGGTGCTGCGAGATGGGAAGAATGTCCAACATGCCAGAGCAGTGGTATGTCCAGCTGAATCAGGAGAGACGGCGGTGATGGAGCTCTACGACGCATCAACGAGGAGGGTGACTGGAAAGCAGCCGCTTTATGTGGAGGATCGGAAGGTCCCTCAACCTCTTCAACATGATGGGCTACCTCAACTCCTACAAGGGGACCTGGGTGCTGAGGGCGACTCCAATGATGTTTGGGGGGAGGCCAGAAATGCAGATCAGGGGGAGGATGTCATGAGCTTGGCCTATTCGCCGGATGAAATGCCTCAAGATCAACTTCATGAAGGTGATGAACATGGAAGTGAGAAGGAAATGCCTGCCCTACTTCGAGCAGTGTGGGCAGGGGGGAGTGCAATCCCACTTCAATGGAAACTCCAAGAACTTCAATCGAATCTTTGCCTTCCACAACGACCTCTGCAGCATCGTCGAAGACACTTTGGGAGTGTGGGAGTTGCGGCCTGTTGCAACCTGGTGAGGGAGCATGCCATTTCTGTGATGCAACTACAACCTTGTGGTCTTCTTCACGATCGGGCTCGCCAGGGGAAGCAGCTACAGCCAGGTGTTCCTCTTCACGATCGGGCTTGCAAGGGGAAGCATCTACAGCTTTGTGGTCTTCTTCACGATCGGGCTTGCAAGGGGAAGCATCTACAGCTTTGCGGTCTTCTTCGCAGTCGGGCTTGCAAGAGCTGGCCTCTATGAGGGCGAAGGCATCTCTGGAGTTGGAACCATGTGGAGAAAAAGGTGCTCGAGCCTGGGAATCTGTGGAGATCAACAACCCCAAGGAGCTTCTTGACGGAGTGTATCGAGAGCATTGGGGGTGGAAAACGCTGTGGGAGCAGGAGCTTGCCAGGGAAGCGGTTGGCGCTGAGATGGGGCTACTACATGGACAATGGCTGCAGTATCTGGAAGATCAGGTGCAGAGCTTGGAGGAGGAGCTGGCTATGGTGGATGACGTGGCCCTGAGACGACAGGCAAAGGACTGTCGACTTGCAGCTCTCTCCAAGGAGATCAACGACCCTGTGAGCAGCCAGATGCCCTTGGATGTTAGTGACCCACCAGGCCATGCGCGGGCGGTGCTTCAAACCTACACGGTCTCTCTAGCGGAGGTCAAGAGGGACATTGCTTTGTGGAAAGAGCCTTTGCAGGCGGAATTGGAAGCCTTGGTGAGTTCGGGAACCATCAGAAGGGTGAAGTTGGAGCAGCTGGCCTGTGAGCCGGGCTACGACAGGATGGAGGTGGCCCCTGCGAAGGTTGTCCCAACCATCAAATCCCCGTCTGGGAAGAGAAAGGCCAGAATTGTCATATGCGGCAACATGGTGCATCCTGCTGGACATGTGAAGGCGCCTCAGCTTCCGGATGATGGAGATCAAGGCTGTGAAGATCCTCATGGAGACCCTCCTCTACCTTCTCAAGTGCCTGGAGGTCGAGGGCATGGATCTGGTGGTGATCGAGGTGGAGGCAGCAGCCAATCCACCACTGCCGATCTATATGCAGGTGGGGTGGACGCAACGGCTCTGAGGTGCGTCCTACGCAAATCAGCTGGAGAAGGATGGGCCTTAGCATCCACGGATGTGCGTGGGGCTTTTCTCTTGGCCCCGAGGTCACAATCGAGGAGGCAGTTATTAGTTGTGGAGCCCCCGAGATTGTTGACTTCGACAGGACTGGTGGGTTTGGACGAACGATGGATCTGTGATGGAGCCATGTATGGCTTAGACACATCGCCAGCTGATTGGGCCACTTTCAGGGATCGGCATCTGGGAACCTTCAGGTGGGAAACGCAGACCCACAGATGTCACTTGGCCAGATCGCCGGAGCCCAACATTTGGTCGATCATGGGAGTGCCCAAGGAGCAGTATCCCACTCCAAACCTCAATGACGATGCCTATGCCAACCCACTGGGCTTCCTCATTGTCTATGTGGACGATGTCTTGTGCGCTGGGCCCAGGGAAGTCGTTGAATCCACGTTGGCCAGGGTTCGCAAGGAGTGGACCTGCTCTGAAGTGGAATGGGTTGGTGATACCCGGTGGTTGAAGTTTTGTGGAATGCAGTTGAGATGGCAAGGAGATACCCTCTTGCTTGGTCAGCCAGATTTTGCCCGGGAGCTTTTGGAGCGCCACGGTCCAGTTCCTGGCCGACAGGTCCCTTTGCCAAAGATCGACTTGGTCCCGGAAGAGGAGGAGAGCCCGGATCCTGATGCGGTGAAGCAGTGCCAACAACTTCTGGGTGAACTCCTCTGGCTGAGTGGCAGAACGAGACCAGACCTTGCATTTGCAATTTCAACGCTGAGTGGATGGGTCACGAGATGTCCAAGGAGAGTCAAAGAATTGGGTCGGCATGTTCTGGGCTACTTGCAGGAGACCGTGGACATGGTGCTTTCCTATGGCAGCTGCCTGGATGACCAAGGGCGGCCGAATGGTGACTTGAGGAAGGTGACACTCCTTTCCGATGCATCTCATGCTCCACAAGGACTTCGAGGGTGCCAAGGAATCCTGGCGCTGTGGGGAAATGCCTTGGTCCAATGGGAAAGCCGAAGGCAGCCTTTTGCAGCCCTTAGCAGCACAGAAGCTGAGTTGATCGGCTATGTGGATGCGCTGACGATGGGTGAGTCCTTGCAGGTGATCCTCAATGTGTTGGAGCACAACGACCTGGTGGAGAGCGGCCAGTTTGAGATTCGAGGAGACAACCTGTCAGGGATCCAGCTTCTTTTGGCTCCTGATGGCCCTTGGAGAACCAGACATTTGAGACTGAGAAGCTTCGTCTTGAGGGAGCGACTGGCAGCACGAGAATGGCGGGTTCAGCACACCCCTGGCTCAGAGCTTGCAGCAGACCTCCTCACGAAGCCGGTGGTGCTGATGGCGAGCTGGGAAGTTTTTCGTAGGACTGTAGGCCTAGTTAGGTTTGTGCAGCCGACTGAATCATCCCGTTTGTGTCGCCTAACAGAGGCGGTGGTAGCCTTAGGAGGTTTGATGCTCCAACATGGGGCGAGCAGTCTTGTGAAAACGGCTGGAGCTGTGAGCTTGTCAGCTTTGACAGCATGGATGTGTTGCATGGAAGGGCTGGCATCTATGGCTAAACCAGTTGAAGAAAAGAAGGAACCAAGACCAGCACAAAACCAAGAAAAGAGGCCTAGGGAAAATGAACCAGGCCCTACTAACCCTACTGAACCTACTTCCGACTGTAGCCTCACAGGCTCCCCAATCGTGCCTCGCCTTTGTGCAGTGCGTGGAGCCATGGCTGCTGGATCGTGGAGCGGTCCATGGGATGACGCAGAGTTCCAGAGCTTGCCGACGGGAAGCAGTGACCGCTGGCGCAGCTTGCCTGGTGGGTGGTGGGTCAGGGTCCACGGTGGACTCCAATCCAGGCTGTACCACCCGGTGCACACAAGCACCCCGGTGAGGTGCGAGGACTTGGAGCCGGAAAGGACGACTGTGATATGGCATTGCACCGGTGGTCGACCCTGGACCCGGCAGGTGCACTGCGACCACTGGGGCTTTGGAAGCCAGCCTGTGCCAGGGGTTGGACAGTGGAAGGGCTTCACCTTTTTCAGGATCAAGGAGGGCGACCAGAGTGGGGCCAACAGCTCAGGGTTGCCCAGGATCCGACCTGATGTGGTGACCTGGAGCGAGGAGAACCTACCACCGATGGTGAAGCAGGGTGGCATGTCAAGTGCTTACCCACCACCTGGGGCCAGAGAAAGCACCGAAGAAGAGGAGGCTGACCCAGGGGTTCCGTTTGAGCACGGGATGGTCCAACCTGGAAGAAAACCACCACCTCAGGCTTGGTTCCAGCGACAGAATATGCAGGGTTGGATGAACCGTATGGCCAAACCACCAGCAGTTCCAGTACACCATGCAATGCCAGGACCACCGCCAGCGGGTCCACCACCTCATGGGATGGCGGGATCGCTTCCAACTGGTCCGCCTCCTAGCGGTGCAGGGCAGGGTGGCCTGTCGAGTGTCAATCCACCGCCCGGGGCTGGAGCTGCACCGAAGCCGATGGCTGAGGGGTACTGCAGGCCAACTCATAAGTATGGCCGGTATCAGGCGCCTGCAGAAGCTGAAGGAGACCCGTCCTCGAGGCCGACCTGGACCTGGACCTCGTGGAAGAGCCGCTATGGGCATTGGTGGGCCGATCGATGCTCGAGAAGAAGGCCGGATGACTTCGGCCGGATCTGTCGATGGGAGCAGGACCTATGGGGGTCATCCCAACTGGAGCTGGAGATCGACCTGGTGAAAACCCGCTGCTGGCTTCTTTGAGGGTGGCAATGCGACCTCCAGAGCAGAACCCAGGTGGCTTAGCATCGTCGAGCTCTACGGTGATCCCTGGGGAGTGGGCCACACGAGGGGACCCGGGGCTGATTACCCCGCGGGGGTCCGTGGCTGGAGCATGGGCTAACCGGCCTACCTTGGTCGCCAAGGCCCTGGGCACTCCATACCAGGCTGAACGGCGATTGAATCCTCCCCCGGAGGGCTTGGAAGAGGCTGAAAGCTTCCAGGAGGAGGCATTGGAGTCTGAGGCCAACACCAGTGATGACTACTCCCTGGTGTCTGAGGAGGAGAACGTGGACGCTGCTGAGACTCCCGAGAACGAGGAGGAGGACATGTAGCAGAGCTTCCCTTTTTTCCTTTCCCAAGACCAGCCAACGAAGCTTTGGTCTGGCATTTTGGGCTGCCACCGACATGTTGCTGTGTCGCAACATAGGGGAGTGTGGTGGCATTTTCAATTTGGATGGACACGCACAAATCAAGAAGTGTTCACATGTCTCAGGGGTTTTACATGCTTCAGTCGTCTCACTGGCATGGCCCCTGCACAAGCGATGACACGCTACCTTTTGGATGGCTCAAGAAAGAGGCAGCCGCTGCTGCTTCGGGTTTTTTCCCCCGCTTGGGGTTCGCAGTAATATTTTGTACCTTGTCTCTTACACCTCTTGGCCACCAAGTATCTACGGGCCAACCTGCTACATACAAACTGCACATCTCTCTCTCTCTCTCTCGCTCTCTCCAACGCCGTGCCTTGCCATTTTTCATGACCTTCAAGGTACTGCCTGGTGCCATGGCGGCTAAGCGCCTCAAGAGCTGATTTCTGAGCGCCTTTGGTGCGTTTTCTAACAGGATATCAAGATTTTTTTCCAGCACTCAGGTCCATCGGTCTGACTTACACCCACATTTTGCACCACGTTACGGTACACGCGCCTTGCACTAATACCAAAGCTGTGTCATGGCAAAACTCAGCCAAATCTTGCCCGAATACAAAGCACCTCAGTGCTGATGAGCCGCTTCAAGGGCTGGCGATCCCAACTACTGACGTCCACATCTGGAACTGAGATGAAGCCGCTGCCTTTACCTGGCAAAACACAAAGGCAACCCATGGCACCCTGCAATGATTACATGGCATGACACATGTCAGTCGGACAGTCGTGTCACCTGCGAATACAATGTAATTGCATGGTTTCCTCATCCGTGCTCTAGACTGACTGGCAAACACAAGTAGCAAGGCCAACACAGATGTCCTGTACAAAATTCCTAACTGGTAGGTTGGAAAGCCCCTCTACCAAAAGGTTCACAGGTAAGCTAGCCAGCTTTGGTAGAGACACCGAAAGCCTGTGAGCTGCTGCGCCTGGGAATTCCTCGGAGGATCTGACACCCTGACCGCCTACGCTGTGGAGGTCCAAGATATCCCGCACCATGTACATCAGGCTCCACACCTCGTGGACGATATCAAACAAGGTTTGGAGTCGTCAAGGCTTTCTGCTGCGACCCAAACATGGCCCCAAACATGCCCCAACAATCCAGCATTTCCCAATGATACAGTAGATTGACTCCACAGCGGTGGCCAGCCAGTTCTGAATCGCACCTGCTCGATGCTCTGCCCTGACGCCAGGTTGTCGATAATGATACCATTGGCAATGGGCACCAAACCAACCTGGAGACAAAATGATCCAAACACTTCCAGCCTCTTCCAGCCTCCAGCTCCAAGCTGCAAAGGTTTTCGTGGATACACTTCAACCATGCTGTGGTGGGGAAATGGAGCACATTAGGGCGTGCTTCCAACCCAGGGTGCCATCTCCTATGTGTGCGCACCAGTCACACGCGAATTTCATCGTTTGTTTCAGCACATGAGTTATCACAAGCTGCTCAAACAGAACTTAGCAGTTCAAAATAGAGTAAAATACAAAGCTCTACACTCCGCATGCTTGCTCTTCAAGCCATTGATTTCTGATTGGGTCGACGTTGATTTTGACACAATGCCCTTTGAACATACGGTTGCTCCCGCCTGCTCCTACATCTCTTACTAGTACCGAGTTTCCGCCCAAGCGTTCACTGCAGCTTCCCTGGCCTCTTCACTCACTTTGTCCGGACAACTCTCCGTGGGGGCCATCGCAACTTCCTCTGCAGCCATCTTGATGCTGAGCGCATCTAATGGGTACAATTGGGTACTTGGGGTAAGAAACATGGAAGTGAAAACTCTATTAAAATCCACCATTCTTGAAACATATTGAAACATCGTTCCGTGGAAAATCAGGTTGACAAAATATTCTGACCCTGCATGATGCCGACTGGAAGCAATGAGGTCAAAGGCCTCACCTCCCATAACCCCTACCCTAGGATCAAAGATCCTGGCGGCTTTTTATAGCCAACATCAGAAATAAGATGCGAATCTAGAAGACGATTGAGAAAAAAAACGCGCTTCAGATGTACTGCAAATCATCCAGTGCAAATAAAACCAAGGCGACTGAGGTCCTTGATGAAATCAGTGGCTGCCAAGAATGCAGGGGAGTAGCCCAGATCCAAATCATCGGGCATGTCGGCCCCGATTGGCCCTGAAGTTGGAGAGAAATCTCCTGGCCGGTGATCACCTCTTCCCTCTGGCAGAAACGGAAAATGTCCCGAAACTACACTCTGGACTACGGCAACCTGTAAGGAGAGACTTGTGGCGGTGTTCTGCCTTGTTGCCCTCCCAGCTCACATATTAATTGCATATGTATATATATACACACACATATATATATATATATACACACATATATCTGTGTGTGTGTGTATGTGTGTATATATATTATCACATATTCACCCAATGGTCCTGTAAAGGGGCTTTTCAGCAGCATGGGACTGGTGGGCAGGGTGCCCTCTTTGCCACTGCTGCGGAAGTCATCTCCAAAATGGCCACCTGAAGCCACGCATTCAGGTGTCAAAAATTGCGATATCAAATTACATCAGCGACACGATGCAACACGCACTCTCCACTCCACAGTGGAAATGGCAGCTGTTTCGTTAAATGGACAGTAAGTTCGTATTGGTAGAAGTTTCTTGCTACTGGTACAAGTAGAGTTCTTAAGGGGTGGAGGGTGAGGGTGGCACTATATTGCCCAATACCAACAAAAAGGCTGAGGTTGAGCTCTTCTCTCTCTTTCTCTCTCTGAACCCAAGGTCGGCGGCAAGCCCAGGCCTAGCATGCCAAGAAGAACAATACCTGATCCGGGCTTTTCGTACAAAGGCTCTGCAGCTGCTGTGACTGCATACTTGCATAACATATCGGCTAAGGAAAGACAGGAGACACAGCACGATGAAGTCCTTAAACAGTCTTTCCCTGCATCCCAGAAGTAATCGAAACCTTCGAATTGAAAAAAACTTCCGGTATTCGGAGGCTTCGATTACTCACCAGGTCCTTGTTTCACCCTGTGACACCACATTCATTTTGACAGGTGACGCGTGAAGTAGCCATTCCTGAGCGCCAAGAGGAAACAAGATGGAACTGACGAAACAAGAAAACACAAAAGCAGACTTCCACATCTTTCACAGAAATCCCAAGTTCTGCAAAGTGGCTGTGACTGTTGGTCCCAGCCATTGAGCTCAGTTCCGTCCAACCAGAATGGCAACACGGGATATCTCGCGTCCCTCGGCCTCAAGTCACGACCAGGATGCGCAGGTTGGTTCAAGGCCCATGAAAGTGACCCTGAAGCGCCAAGGCACAAGGGATGAAAGAACTTTGTGCCCTCGGGCAACAACTGCACAAAGTCGCGGCGCATCGTCACCGCTGTCCGCAATTCCATTGACTTGTCCAAGACCTGCTTCAAACAAGTGGGTCGGGCACCAAGGAAAACAACATACATAGTGTGTAAAAATAATATGTATATATATATATATAACATGCGAATAAGCTATAATTAATGATAATAGTAATAGTAAGTGATTATGATATTATTATCATATATAGCTTATGTATAAAAGTAACCTATAGCATCTTATATCTATAATTTATATCTATATATATAATATTATATAATATCATATAATATCATATAATATCATATAATATCATATAATATCATATAATATCATATAATATCATATAATATTATACTATATTATATTATATTGTATTATATTATATACATGTACATTATATATATTATTGAGGTTTAGTACTGGCACATCAATGATAGCACTCTCCAGCCTTGTCACCCATGCGCTCAAGTTGCAAGCGAGTGAAGTACCAAATCTTGGCCACCTTGTCTTGTGCCAGGTATTCATCAATGGACGCGAATCTCCTAGCACCAAGCGTTCATCTAAAATGTGTGTAATGAAGCATGCATGCAATCGCTTCTGCATCACATCACAAGACATGTCAGAGTCCTCACCGAAACGTATGATGTTTAGAATTTGCCTTGTCGGCCATGCTTGTCTAGGACATGGGCAGTAAATGGCACAAAATTGGCTTATCTCTATCTTATATCTTATATATCGTGGAATCATGGGATATCACTGATATCACTTCGCAAAACATTGCCAAACCATCTCCTGACCACATAGCCCCTGGCCACCATCCGGTCTTCATACATCTTGGGCAGGGCCAACTCTGCTGGCGCCACCAAATCCACGAAGACCTTGCGATAGATCCTGCTGGGCGACTCCACAAGATCTCCCCCAAGAGTTGCTCTCAGACTAGTGGAGTTAGATAATTTAGATAGAGTTGGGGTCTTGAATTTTGGGGACTTGAATGAAGTTGAGGTCTTAGGTCTCAGAGAATCTATAAATATCTATAAATATTCATAGGCTACTATAGAATTCTATAGATATATCTTGAGTAGCCTATCCTGAAAATTTGCCCATCCTGGCTGCTAACGGCTCCGGCCTTAGGCCATCGACCTTGGAGTGCACGGTGCGGCCATGGAAGAGGTCACCCAACAAGGCCAAATGGATACTTGAGGTATCCCAACCTGCCCGCGTATCGAGGCTAGGGATTAGTGGGGCATAGGATGGCAATGGTGGATGGACCATGATTATGGAGTTGATTCCATAAGATTCGCAATGCTACAAAGATCTACAAAGATCATCAAAGATCTACATAAAGTACACGTTCAAATGCTGCTTCCATCAACGCCGGATTATGAGACATGCCTAGGGCACGGTGGCCTGGACGCTCCAGACAACCACACACTTTCACTATGAAAATTTGAGGAGGAACTCTGATGAATCACTGATGAACGTAGTGGACCCGGTCGAGATTGAACGTGTTCGTACGTGTTCAATACACTGCTCCGACTCACTTGAGATGTCTTGTCTTTGAACCACTGCCATGCACTATTATTGCCCATAAGACAGCACCAAAGCGCCTTTGGTCTCAAGGAAGCTGAACTCATCCAACATCTCCTTGATGCTGGAAGAAAAAGCACCAGAGCTTCAAACTGCGGATGTTTGGACGTGAAAGATCTATATACAGTAGTCAATTCATCGTCAAAGCACGTGAAAACCCACAATATGATTGATCATATTTAATCTCTCGTTAGAGGTATGCCGCAGCAGCCACCGCTTGATGGACGAATGAAGTCCATACTGTGCCGACTATGCCACAAACAGGTTGCAAAGAACCGCAGGCCGCCCAAGCCCTCCGTGTCCTGTGACGGATGTTCATGCCGCCCGTCACCTGCAGTGTGCCAGCAAATCACCACCCGGGACGAAAGTGCTTCGATTCATCTTTCAGCTCAAGGGGGAAAGCCTTGTAGAAGGGAGTACCCTCTGGTAATTTAACGTAGCTATTGAAAATGGCCATTTATAGTGGATTTTCCCATTAAAAATGGTGATTTTCCATAGTTATGTTAGTTTACCAGAGGGTACTGTAGAGGCACATTTCCAACCCGTCTCCAAAAGGGGATGGGAAAGGTGGCCACGATGCGCTGCCTGCATTGATGAAGGAGGCCCTCGGAAAGCCTCGCTGTTTGCAGTACTTGGTGATGGCCTCTTCCAGCCATCGGCAGACACCCTCCACCTTCGCCGTTGAGGCCCATGATAGGTTTAACATGTGGAAAGCAGCTTTTTGAAAGCAACTCCGAACATCAGCACTGCTAGAAATCAGCAATGCTTCTGGTCATAGCGGCTGGAACTACACGTGAAACATCATAAAAATTCATAAAACATGTTCTTGAATGCATGTTATTGCATGATATTGATAGGGTTCCTCCCGATCAGTGGCACCTTGGAACGAACAACAAACAGGCTCTGGCCAGTTGAATAGCCGCACAACATCTTGATGGTGTCTGTGATGGTCTCATTCTTCCTAAGCATGCGGACGGAAGTTTCCAACAGTTGGACTTGGGCGATCTTTCTTCAACGCTGGAAAATAAAGATCAAGAATGATCAAGATTCCAGATGTCGTTGGCTCATGTTTCTCATTCGTCATCAACAAATCAGATGGCCCCGACAAGTTTGATATCTATCAATGTATCAAGGTCAATGGCAAACATGTCAATCCTCAGGCATGTCACAATGTCCCATCTTCCTAGCGCATCTGCTAGGATGGTAGGGCAAGTAGATTCTATAGGCTGAACAAACCAGATCACACAAGCATAAAGTTGGGCCCTGCTTCCAATCTCCCTGGCAAACCCCTTCCCAACAGGCGTCTGGAAGGATGATGTCTTGGCATCGAAGACGTTGACCTTGAGGCCATGGAACTCGGCTGCATTGCGAAAGGATTCCTTTGTCCGAGTGGAGTCCTCCATAAAAATGGTGTACACCGCAGCCTGCCATGGTCGACGATGTCGACACAACGTCGAGTGGGCCGACGCTTGTGTTGTTTTGTCTTGCTTGTGCTGAAGAACACCCGGTCTTTTGGGAGAGACCCTGATTTGTTGAGGGTTTGGTTTGTAAAGGTTGGCACCCTATGGCTATCTGCAAGAATGCGTCTTGGACAGGATAACAGGAAAATCAGCTAGCTGGAATTTTCACACCCAGGGCCTCACGATTCTGTAGCCGAAACTGGTCGAGGTTTTCCCCGGTGCGAATGGCTTCTTTCAACTCTCCTCGCATTGATGGCACAAGACGGCACATCACCTTCAAGACAAACAATGTCGATATTCAATGTGCGACAATTGATTACAAGCCTTATCAACAGTCAATTACAAGCCTTACTGTGAAGGGTTCAGCTTTGTTGGTGAGGTAAGCAGTATCCTCATGATTGTCTGTGTGCACTTAGCACCTTCAAAATCTTGAAACTGAGATAAGTTGTCAATAAGTTCGGACCAAAAGCCAGAGTGCAACGACTAAGCTTTTTGGGTCTGGAAAAAATCACGCCAAGCGTCTGGTCTTGTGGTAGACGTACCACTGCTCATCCAGGGACAAGTCATTGACGATAGCAATCTGAAGCGAATGCTGAGCTTTTAGAGACTAACAAAAATCATTGAAAAAATCTAAAAAGTTCCAGGTGCTGAATTTGAGCCTAGCAGTGCCACAAATGATACTTGCAGCTACCAAGCAACAGGAAACCAGGTGACCCCATGGGTGGCGGTGCAGGTTGCAGTAGGTTAGTTTCAACATGGTTTGGTTGGTCCAAAAATCCCCCCCAAAAAAAATAAGATCATAAAAATACATTTTGTCACAAGAAAAGAAAAATAAAGAGAAATAAAAAGAAATAAAGAGAAATAAGAAGAAGTACATATACAAAAAATACATAGATAGAACTGAAATGATTTTACTTCATTCTATTTAATCTGTCCAGGCTGTGGCCTATCAAAACTGACTTTGTTTTGACAACGCTGGCCACGCGCAGACAATCTCATATTGTTCCTTGCACATCGCACCAGAAACACCCTTGCAGCACGTGCGATTTCATTTTCTTTTTGATTGATTTTAAAAAAATGTGTCTCAATTACTTGTTTTTTTTGCATGTTTTGCCAAAAAAAAATAGCACAAAAGAGGAATAAAAAAAAAATAGATGGAACAAAATTATCTCAAGAAACATGTTCTCAATGAAAAACAAAATGCAGGTTGTCCCCCTGTCGCGAAACCCAAGAGATAAATATATACATGTGTGTGTGTTTTTGTTTTTCTTTCATTGTTGTTCATTTCCTTTCACTTTTTGTTCGTTGTTTTCATTCCTTTCATGTCTTTTCAGTTCTTTTCATTTCTTTTCATTACTTTTCATGTCTTTTCATTTCTGTTCATGTCTGTTCATTTTCTGCATTTTCCTTCTCTTGAAAAAACCATTACCAATCCAGACCACTTGCACGTCGACCCATTTAGTTTTGCTGACCGGGCCATCGGCGAATCGACCACCGAGCTGCCGTTCTGCCCTGGAAGGGGTGTTTCTTCACCACGCCACTCTGCTCGCGTCTCACCTGGTCTCTTGCCATGAGCTCAGCGCCGCACTGGCGCGAACAAAGCAACGACCCATTGAACCACAACAGCTGCCGCAGTCGACTGAATGTGGACTGCCGGGAAATGTCAGTGGGCCCAAGACTCTGGATGCATGCTTTCAGAATTTCTCAACAATCTCAAAGAATCTCAAAGAGGTTAAGTAAGGCCACACTTTGAGGTTTTAGTCGCCCGAAGCAAATCGAGGCAATCTGAAATCGACAGTGCCGCTGGGCCTTGCAAACGCCTTCGGCGCACCCGCCAACGATCCTGGAAGCTGGTGGCTAGCAATGTTATTGTTGGCATGTTTATTCTGTGTATTCAATCCCTACAATGATTAATGCAAAGCAAAGCAGAAAATGGTTGAAGTATTTTGTGCTTGCACCGGAGACGACATGGTATCTGGCACTCATACTGGTATCTCTCCCAGTTTCCAGTGCCATCAGAGAGCTCAGGGTACATTCAATCTGATCAATGTGCCATGGAGTGGGCCTGTTGAACTTGAGCAGATCCACAGTTTTGACACCCCCTGCCAAGCTTCTCCTGCCAGCGCAGTTTCTTGCCTGGCGCTGCATGCTAGCAAATTGGCTAAAAACCATTCAACATATCCAAAATCTCAAACAGCAAAATAGCGAAAATAGTGTGATGAAATATATATATATATAAATACATGAAATGTAATGAATCGGGAACCCAAAAACATCTAAAAACATCTCAAGACTCACCAGGGAGTGGTTTGGCCCAACACTCATGGCCTGGATCCCCAGCGCCAACAAGCGGCTCTGCCACTCAGTCACTTGGCCCATGCGGAGAACCTCAGTTGGGCAAAGAATTTCCAAAAAACATGATCATGTGGCTGTATGTAGCTCAATGTGTTTAATCAAAAAACGTGTGTATATTATATATATATAATTATAATATAATTATTGAAATGCCAACACGGTTTCTACGCGCTTCTTCTGGCTTCTGTGAAATTTATCCCGCCCTTTTACAAGTAATTATAGTTTAGATGATGGCCGTGAAGCCATGAAAATGACTTCAATGAGCCGCAGAAGCACTGGGTGACAAGTGGAGGGCGCAAAACGAAGGATGGAGGCTTGGAGGCTTGTCCTTGCTCATTCTTGCTGGGGGAGACGCTACAAACCCGATGATTTGTGCTATGCCGCCGTATGCCGCCGTATGCCGCCTTGGGATCCCACTAACTCTTACATCCTTACACTAACTGCAGGGAGACCCCAACAGCCGTTGAAAGCCTCGATCTTGTGCAGACTGACAGATTTTGGGTTACGATTGATATCATATGATATCATTTATCAATGATTATCAAGGCACCCTCAGCAGTGAACCCTTTTGAGGCAACCACCCTGCGCACTGCAGGATTCTCGAGGTCTACCTGCTGGGCGGAGTACGGCCTGAAGTAGGGGGTTCCCGGTAGCTTTCAAGTTTGCCTGACGAAGGTATTGGAAAGAATGCCAAAGATTACCAGTGTTGGAAACACTGGTTTAAAAGATACTAAAATGTGTATCCTCAAGCTTCATGTGACACATCTGTGGCGCAAGAAGTCAAACAGAATGCAACTGTAAAAGAGCACACATCAATTTTTACTCCTTGGGCCCATCGATGTAGAAGATTCTTGATGCAAGTAGTGCTTTATATAGCAAGAGCTGATCACATCCCCTGAAGCTAATATGATCGGATATCATTTACTTTAAATAATTTGGTTAATGCCGTTATATGCCGTGAATACCCATGGGACATCACGGGACTATCTGACGATCATTCTTTATCATCGCAGGTGCCTTGGTCACATCTTTGGACTCCAAGATCCTGGAGCCGGCAACAGATCCCCGGTCGCCTGTGACATGGTAGGACTGCTTCCTGGGATCTTTGCCTTTCGACTGTAGATGTTTTATATCTTAGTTATCTGTTTTATCAAGCAATTTGCAATGACAATCGCTGTACTTGAATGCCGACACCTGCCACATGACAGGTGTCCAACCACACCGCGCAGAGCAAGGTGAACAGTCATTGCGAAAGAATTGCCCATGAGCTCAACCGGTGCAGATAAAATAAGGAATACTATACATTTATTCAATTACATCATATGATATGATATTATATTATATTATATGAATGTAATGTGATATTATATTATATTTTATATTGTAAAGTAGTAATATATATTATACTATATCATAGTATATTATATTATATTATATTATATGTTTGAGATCGTGTGGGACATTGGATGGAACCCTTCAGCTCCACTAATCTCAGCATACGTCAAAGACATGAAGATACTCCTCTTCAGCTCGTCCCAGGAGGTACCATGTGCTTCGGCAAACCTGGAGTACCAACAACAAAAAATGAAGACCAACAGGAGTGTGAAGTCTTTTTATATATTTTTATGATTAATTTATGATTTCACTTGGGGGGGGAAAAGGAAAACACCAATGTCGACAGGAAAGAGAAAGGGTACAACAACAAATCGTGGAAGTTATTGCCACAGCTTCTCCGAAAGAGAGCACTGTCAATTTAGAATCGATATGAATCAATTCTCACTATTCGAGAGTTGTCTGGCTCCCAAATGCAATAATTACAGTAAGATTTGATACTCAAAGATATCATGGTGATGATTGGTCATGGACTCATGGATTTTCTATTGCCGTTGAGGCTCATTTTCATCAAGGGGATGGCATACTGCCGAATTGGCACGCCCTCCAGGCGTTCCTTAGCTCGATGCAGAATGAAGAGCGTGACCCTGACGCTTTTTAGATGTTTTGGATGCCACATGCGCCAAAAATATCCAAAAATGCCAAAGGGTGGAGAAATGTTATAAAATGTATAAAATGTTATAAACATTTATAGACTGTTTAGCACTTTTAGCTATCTTGGCTTACAGGCTTCGTTTTTGCAACCTTCATAGGAGATCATAGGAACCACCGTCTGGTGTTGCAAGGCCTTCCTGAAGTTTCACAACTGGCGAAACATTGGACCGAGGAGTGTGCCATTGTCAATACCTGGCCATTCGCAGCTCCCTACAACTGCAGACTAGAAACTGTCTGCCACAGGAAGGGGCGTGTCATGTTCAAGATGTGTGTAACGTATATCTGGAACACGGAAACTGCTGGCGAATTAATTATTGGAACTTTAGCACGTTGTGGTCGGATCTTTTAGGATCTTTTAGGTGTGTTTTGCATTGTTTCGCCGTTTGCTTCTTGCGATGCAGTCCTTGCTGTTGCTAACCCTGCCTTGGTAGAACAAAGGCTACCACTTTCCGGGCACGAAGGATGATCCCGATCGATCCTGAGCAAAGGGCGTTGAAGCGGCAGGAGCCACTCCCATGAAAATCATGAAACAACCTGCGAATCCCTGACATTGCTCAATCCTTGAGCATTTCCAACATTTTCCAACACATTGCTCAACCAGCTATATACCTCTTTTTGCGTGGTGACCTGTGTCTTCGGTGTGTTTTTTTTGCATTGCATTCCCTCAGGGAGGCTGCCACTGGCTGCGCCTCCGAGCACGACCAGAAAAATCAGCAAAGCAGAAAAGACGGCGCAGTGGTAGTGAATTTTCACTATTTTCACTGCAAGCTTGGCATGCGGACGTGCCGCAGAAAAGCCGCCGAAATCAAATCCAGACTCAGAAGGAGGTGGCCACAAGGAGTCCAAGTTGGTTCTGGCTCAGGCTTGGTGATGGTTGTGGTCTTGCCCGTCATTTGGATGCTGACCGTGAAGCCTGCGCCCACAGCAACAACGTCTGTGGTGGCGCTGTTGGTGTCTGCATCAGACACCACATCCACTGCAGCTTGTGTCCTCGTCGTCGAAGTCAGAATGTCATTGGTGGTGCACGATGCAGCCGCGATCAATGAAAACACGGCCTGAATGATTGAAGGCTTTACGGATATGATGGGCATGGCGGCTTCTCAGGTGATACTCGAGTTTCAGGTACCTCGGCCCCTGTCGACCGGGAGGCTTCAAGTCCAGCTGCCGGAAATCTTGTGATCTTTGTGGAGGTCCCGTCAGTGGACATGGCAATACTGCACTTGATTGAAATTTTTGTCAGGATTCTCGGTCGGCTGGATCAGGGCCACCTGCCAAATAGCGCCGCCATCGCATGTTGCTGTTACGGTCTCAAGATGTTCTTTTGTTGTCCATGTTTTTTTCTCCTCTTGAAGCTGCTGCTGCTTGGTGCATTTCAACACTGACAAGAGCTTCCGCGACTCCGAGCTCACTGGATTGATCTTCAGCAGCAAACTGTCCTACAGCACTATGAGACCCGGCAACTTTGTGCAATGTGGAGAAAGTTGAAGGACCTCGTAACCCCTGAGCTACTTGGATTGGATGACTTCCGGCAAATTTTCATACGCTTCAATCCCGCGGACCCCCGCATTCTGCAACAGACTTCACTAGCCATAACTCAATCTCACCGCAGCAACGCTGGACAGCAATCCTGGCCGGACATGGCAGCATCAGTCCAATAAGTCCACAGAGCTCAGCCAAAATCTGCTATCGCCATCTTGCGCCATCAGCTGACATCGCAACCTTTCCAAATTCTTGTGGGCAATGCTGGTGTCCTCACCATGATCTTGCTGCCATCGGCTGACATCATAAGCGCGCTCCAATATTTAACCCGATGCTGGTATACTCCTGCCAAGTTTCACAACTGTCTGGAGCTCAGCCTAATTTTGTCGCCCTTCTGCACAGCCACCATCTTCGTACCATCGCTTGACATTGCAACAGCGTGCCAGGAGCCCTTCTGATTTTCTCGGTCGAAATAATGGCACTGTCCAAGCCCATTCAGTGAATCATTCACAAGCACTTTGACGCCATCGGCTGACATGGCACAAGTCACAAGCCTTCCAGTACTGCGACTTGGAGTTGGTGATGTGCTACTTCCAAGTTTCTCCAGCATTGTTGTCCTTGTACTTACTCAAATGTCGTCCTTGTTGTTGCCATTTGGCGTAAGTCTCGTAGTGCTATCAGCTGACATGCATATAGAGACTGCCATGCTCCTGATTCGGCGGTTTGCTCAGTGAAAGCATTGCCAAAGCAGACGCGCATTGCAGGGACGCTGAATTAGCATCTGAAACTTCTGGATACTTCTGGTGACTTGAGCCAATCTGCCGCACAATGTAAGTCAGAGAGAGTCCTTTCATAAACCTATTCCAATTGTGACATTTATGATTGATGATGAAAAGGTTACACAGCTCAACGGTGAGCCGAGTGGGGTGAAGCACTTCGAGATTAGGAGATTTCATGAGATTTCTTAGTCAGTAAAAGCCTTCCATTCCCATCCCTTTTGTGCCATGCAACGGGAGAGGTATGTCGATCTGACGCCCAAATTTAGGCCTAGGTCGCAAGGTGTTGGAAGGTCTTAGCATCGGCAATCCAAAACTGATCCTGTTTTGGGGATGTTTCAAGGCAACGGTGACAACAATCCCCATCAATTTGGAACCCCCCTCCATATGCTGGATACTGTAACCTGAGACCTGGGAGATGCAGGTCCCTGGCAGAACCTGATCGGCGACCTCTCTCATCACTTCGGCCTGTGTTCTGGGCATGTTGAAGGTGTAAACAGCTGTGCCACGTGGCTGGTTGGCCGAAGATGTTTTCCTGTGTGCCCTCCCTCTCGCTTCAAGCGCAATAGGCCATGACGCTTCAGCTCACTATGAATACCGCACAAAGATGATCAAAATTGCTAATACATGCTAAACCTAGCTGCAGTGTGCTTCAATGGTTTACTCATACTCACTATACTCACTCTCTCTCTCCTCCACCAAAGGTGTTTCATACTGCTGACCCCAACATTCACTTCGCAGCAGAGCAACCGTTTCCTTCCCGACCTCTGCTGTGAAGTCAAACTCCTGTCTGAATTGATCCTGCGGCGGGAGGGCTGACGTTTGGCGGGTGGCATCTAATTGTACCGTGGATCTGTGCTCTGCGTGGGATCACAACAAAGCGCTCCGAGAGTCGATCTGGGATCCCAGGCTTGCATTGTGGCGAAGATTTCCTTCACCTCGCGTCCACGGTCGCCCGCAAACCCCCAAGATCAGCGTCCATCCACACCTGACTTCCCATGCCCAGCAACTGCAGGGCGAAGGATACTGTAGCCACCTTCAGTCCAAGACAGGAAAGAAGATGAAAGAAGTAGTTACAGTTGTGATTCAGCCTTGCCACCTCACATCACCTCACCACCCTTACCTTGCTGGGATTCCCCGCGTCCATGTGGAAAAAACGTTCCACATCCGGAAACTGAACCTTCACCGCCACCTGTCTTAGGTTCCAACACAGTACGTTGCTCCGGCCACCAGGGACAGGGCTGGCAATATGTTACTTAACTGTTACTTGAAAGGAGCAACTGAACGAGTCAGAAACCAAACCTCAACGATTCAAACGACTCAACAATGCAAACCATGCTGGAAGGTGCCTTTGTGCCATCCTTCAGCTTTGCAAAGTGCACCTGTCAACCGCCAACCGTCTATACTACCCCCAGTGATCCGTCGCCTATGGGAACTGCGCTGATGTTACGGGTGAAACATGGTGCAACGCATCGACAGTCATCGATACACTCAAAGCCAGTCCTGGGCGATTGATGCAGCTGCCACTGCTTTATGGTCGAAATCGTCAAAAGCATCACCTGGCTCAAGGCAGAATCAGTCACCGCGCACCCTCCCTTTGTTGTTTCTTTATCTGTTCTTTTGATTTTTGTATATTTTTGTTGATTGCCTACGATTTTGCCGTTCCAAAGTGGCCCAAAGTGGCAGCTGCTCGTTCGTGCGCTGCGTAGCTGGCGCAGCTCCTTTCTTATCTTTGTTGCTTCTTGACTCTGCCCAGCACAAGCACCGGCACCCAGCCCTGCCTATGAAACACCCCAGCCTCAGCCGGTGGGCACACTTGAGGTGAGAGTCCCTACAAAGTGATGGCAACAGGGTCCGTATGTTCCACGATGGCTTGCACCGAAAAACTGCTGAGATATGCTGAGATGTCGGACTGGCTTTCCAGGATGTCGCAGATTACCTCGTATGGCTCCTTCGCAGAGCAACACCCTCCTAACTCTAACCCTAACTGGTCTCTTGGAGGAAGTGATCAACTCCTGCGTGGTGCCTTGTATCAAAGAAGCACCAGCCCATTCCACGCTCACCCTTTACATCTTTATGCCACAGGCATCACTTGTCCCCAGGGAATTCCCAGCATTTTCCTTAATTCAATTTCCAGGAATTTCCGCCAATCGGATTTCGGCCTGTTGGGATTTGATGAATTCCAAGGTCGCCCCAAGTCACCCCAATCTTCGAATGTGTCCTGTGGGCATTGATCCAGGAGAACGGCGAACACCTCATCGAACCTCACAAAGACGTGACGGGAACTGGAACATCTTGGAAGCATAGAATGGGCAGGGGAACAAAACAATAGATTAAAGAATACAAAACAATAGAAAATGATTCAAAACAATGCAAAAATATCAAAAAAAATCTTTAAACAATACAAAACAAAACAATTGATTGTCCCAAGAGAAATTTCATAAAAAAATCTAAGGTTTGTTGCAAGACCAGTCTTGGTCCAAGCAACTCTTCTGGAAATTGGCCCGCTCCACACAAAGTCTGTGCGGCCTTGCGTGGCTGCACAGCGAATTGAAACCTGTCTTCCAAACGATATCAACTTATCAAACTGTGACATTGCCGTAGCCACCCCCTGAGCCTTGATGTAGTAGCCTTTCAGGCTTAATATTAACTCCAGGACTCTCTGCGCACACAAGGTGTTCAAACCTTAGCCGGGTCAGCACGTGACATCCTTGTTCACAAGCCTCTTTGGCGCAAACTGATGCGTGTCACCCGGCGTGAGCATTCAATGCAAACAATCACTGGCAAAATCAGGACAGCTCGCGTTAAATCATGTTGAATCCAAAAATCCTGCATTTTGCGTCTTAGAATCTCTTAGGCTCTTAGACATTGTCATTCCCTATAGCCGCTAGCCAAGTGGTCTTCCCAGGTTTCATCCCTTTCCAGAGCAACGTTTAATCTCTTGTATGCGCTCTTTGGTGCTTCCGGACCGTAGCCTGGCGCCACCAACGGGCTCTTGTTGGGAGGGGGAATGTAAGGTATGTCGAACGGAAACATACCCCAGGAATGAATGTCAAATCATGTGTGCATATGCGCATTTATAATTTATAACAATAAATTATATATATATATATTATATTGCCGTACATTGCATTATATATATATGTGTGTGTGTATTGTCTTATATTATATATATATATATATAACTCTGTATTTAATATCTCTCTCTCTCTCCATCGCCATCTCATATATATTCATTTATTTATAGATTGTACGAGTATTGTAATATATATATATATATGTGTGTTGTATTGTATCATATATATATATGTGTGTGTGTTACGCACATATCATTTATATTATTTATCAAATATGTGCGTGTAATTTATTGACATCAAAGCACAGCTGGAATATGATTCCTCGCAGCCACGCCTCAAGGAAGTCACCATGTAGGTCAACAGGATGCAAGCGACTCCAAAGCCGAAACGGATGCCTCAGTAGCCCCTTGAAATCATGGCTGCCATGCTCTGCGCCATTGCGCGCTCCAAAATCACTCATGTTGTAGAGGAAAATAGCTTTCGATTGATATGATAATTACATACTGAATAAGCAACGGAACTGAGCCTTTTCCATTCACTCTTCCCTTTGTTGGCTTTATGTAGTTTTCCCTTGTCCTGTCGTGCAATATCATATCCAGCGCATGCGTCTCCAAGGTCACCACCACATGTGACACCTTCTAGCCATCTTGGCGTCAGGTGACCTCGGCCACGAGGCGGGAACATGGAGGGCCATGAGCCATGGACACCCCTTCGGGGCATGGACCAAAATGAAGCAATCCAGATCCAAGGGATCAAAAATCATCAAAAATCATCAAAAATCATCAAAATGGATCAAAGATGATGGAAGGAACAAACATGAACAAACCAATTGGTCCAAGAACTTGGGACGTCAGGACGTCTGTGATTTTTGTTGCCGCTTGGCTCAAGGCTGGTAAGGCGGTAGAAGAAATTGCTGATGGATCCAGTGATACCTGCACCATGAATTGAGAAACACAGGAGAACACCCAAGGGTCTGCCTCCCTTCCTCCCACCATTGATTCAAACTCACATCGCATGAACCATGAAGTGTCTAGCGGCCCGTCAATAAGCAAGTTGTGCGGGAATTTTTAAACGAGCTGCCAGCGCAAACGGATCCATACTCGCGTTGAGACTGGAATCAGGCGCTGTCTACAATTTGTTGAGCAATGCCCAATCTGTTCTGCAACCTGTGGAGCCAAGTCTGGCCTGCCACTTTAAAAAGCCTCACAAAGCCCCTATGCTCACAATAGCCGTGTTCATTTTTTATGGTTTCTCTTTATCTATCATTATCTATCTATCGATTGATGCAACGATCTATCGATCTATCAAGTCGATCTGTCTATCTGTCGATTTGTCTATCTGCACATCTATTACACATCATCCACGTACCGAAGCTTGTAGCCCTGGTTGCTTTTTGGGCACTGCTCAAATTTGAATGGAAAAATTACTTTGGATCCCTTCGATGGTCTTAGCATGTCTTAGCTGCACTCATCCTTGCGTTGAATGACTCCGAACCGAGTATTCACTTCCAGCCATGGAAACACATGGCGATCTTTGGGCGTGTCGAACATGGCCAGCGGATCATCGCCAGAGGTTGTCAGGAAAAGCACCTGGCCGTGCAGCCCACGTCTTCCCATGCGGAAGAGCTTCCGGACTGGCTTACAGAATCCTAATGTGATCCAATGATATCCAATGCAAATTGTTTCGAACTTCCAAATGTGACCCTTTTGAGATCATTCAAGATACATGCATCGCCCCAGAACCTCTTCATGAAGAGGTGACCAATGGTGTGTTCGCTGAATGGCACTGCGCATGTCAACCCGCTTCAGCAGCTCTGCATTGGCATTGCGGATGCTAGTGGGGTATGCCACGGCTTCTTCGACAGCCACTTGGGTGTCTTGCCGCTGGCTGTAATCCATCTGCTGGAGGATAATGTTGGACCTCGCGTGTAACGGGCTGAAAATTCTTGCAAAACACGCTGGTAGCAGGTAGAGTGGAATTTGCCAGAATTTGGGAAACCTCATAAAGGGTTAAGTCTTGAAAAGTTTTATGGCTTGGGAAGCAAAGGGACACAAACATGAGGCATTCAGGCAGGGTATGCGACTCCACGACCCCCCTCATCGAGGTGGAGGGTGCATGGGCATGCTGGCCATCACGCCACATGGTTCTTGCGCCCTCATGGGTGAGGGATTGAACGCTTCCCAGCACTGCATAGGCAAGTCGTGAGGAGAGCGCATTCTGAAGCAAGTCCAAAGCCAGGTTTTGGGTCGCAGCAGACATGCTGGCCTGACAGGGTGCCAAGCCTTTTACATCCTTTTATGTACCAGTTTAAGGATGACGTGTCATCCCTGCAATTGATACCAACACACCTAAAACCTAAATTCAATCGACGTTAAACCCTTGTGCTCTTCAAAACAGCTTGAATCAATTATTCAGAGTCATTTAGGATTCTTTGTGAACCTAGTGTAGCAAACGGCATGCAGGGTGTAGTATATTATTGATCTTATAAAGTATATCTATCATGACATCAAGTACATGAGATCATCTTACCATACAACTACCGTAGGAATAAGAGTGTAATAATTATATACACTTATGCACTTATATTACTTATATTATATATTTATATTACTTATATTACTTATATTACTTATATTATTTATATTATTACGTATATTACTTATATTACTTATCTATATATCACTTAACATGACTTAATATGACATAATTCTTAATCATAATAATATACATATGTTGTTATAATGTTGTCATGACATCATATTTTTGCAGTATGCTCCACACCTGAAAGCGCTTCAGGAAGCGCTCCCCGTCCACCAAAGCCCTCAGCAGCTTCCAGTCGCCACAGGTGGCGTGGGCCGAGCCGTTGGCGGCCGAGAAGAGCAGCTGCCGGCAGCGGAAGGTGCTCATCAGCCGTTGCTGCTCCGGGGTGCCCTGGGGGTTGGCCGGAAATGTCCAAAATCTTGAAATTATATAGAATTCTACATATGACATATCATATGCATATGTGCACATATTAATCATATTATATATATAAATATATATACATATTATATACACAGATAGATCATATAGATGTATGCAATGTAACGGAACGGAACGGAACATAATCTAACATAACGTAACGTAATGTACTATGTGTCCGTGTGTGTAGTTGTGTACTGTACACGGTATATTTTGGTGGACCATGACCCACCTGCAGTTTCACAAGGACATCCTGCCTGCAACATCATTGACTCTGCCCTGAAAGCATTGGCGCAGCCCTGGCTGTAGCCCACCCAGCCCCATGGTGTAGAAACCTCTTTCACCGTCTTCTCCACACAGGCAGCATTGTAATCAACGGATTGCAGGGTGGCAGTGTCAGCACGCACAACCTGTGGAAAACCATGGGGAAAACCCAAGAGATCCCGAGAGGCTCTGAGGGGGGAACCCCTAGAGGCATCCCATCTCACTGCATCTTACTGCTACCGGAATTGGCTATCAACTGTGGCCATCTGTGGCCCATTATGGACCACATATTATGACCAGATGGCCATCTAGAAGTGGGCCGTCCAGAGTCCATCTTAAGAATCTTATTCAATGTTATTATATGTTATTATGAAGTTATTATTCAACAAAAAATGATGTTTTCATAGTTTCATGATTTTGCTAAGCCTCGGGACGCCTCCTTGATCCTCCTTGCCACCCTAAACCCCTACCTTTCCCACCTCAACTCCACGTCGCTCACGCAGGCGAGCGTAGGTTGCGGCCATCTCTGTGCCCTTCGCGCCCTCGGTGATCACCTGGATCCAAATGATCCAAATGGGAAGACTTCAGGCTGAGCAGGCTGAACTCCTTAGGAAAACCTGCTAAAACTATATTACTGGTATATAATATGATATAATATGATATAATATGATATAATGATATTAAATCTGACATTGCCAAACAAAAGACATAGCACAATATAATATAGCACATATATGCACATATCATCAAATAATATCAAATATCTCTGACAGTGAAAAGTTTGCGATTCCTCCACCAGTGACTCCCATAGCAGAGACCACTGTGAAGTTCAAATGTCCCGGTGGTTCCTCTATGATCAGTTGCATCAAGGCGTCTCTTCGATATTTCAGGCGATCCGCAGGATCGTAGAACAAGATCTCAATCAAACAATCCACCAAACATGCCTCACTCCTTGGATTTTTCTGCCACAAGGCATCGCAAGCCTCCCTCACACCCTTGTAGTCCGTGGAGGTAGAGGTGCCATGTCTCAGTTGTCCATCCACCCATTTTCTCGTTTTGTCCACATCCATCTGCACATTTTGAAGCACCGAGACAACTGTCAGGGCATCATAGTTCCGCGCCCAAAAGGTTTGGAACCACTCCTGATGCAACACCTCCTAGCGATCGCAGCCAGCTGTTGACATCATGGCGTGCACATCGCTGGCCCTTGAAATTGGCCATGGATAAAGTGGACTAGTGACTAGTGATGACTAGTGACTACTAGTAGATGACCCATTCTGGTTATTTCATGTCACTATCCGGGCACTGATCTCCAAGGGTTCATATCCATTCCCATCGATTCCCCCTGGTGTCTCTCTCTAACCATTTTAATCCCATCACAGGAAGCCAATGTCCAGGGCTCCTGGCTGCCCTTCAGGGCCATTGCGCAGGCTTCGAAAGCCATGGTGTACAGCTTTCGGGCCTCGTTCCTGAGCTGTTCCTCCTTGGGCTCAGCTGGTGATGAATCTTCCAGGGCGCCATCATACCAAGGGGCGCCCCTCACCTGGCTGGACTTAACAGACCACTTGTCGTTAAACATGTCATCGCACTCGAATGATCAACAAATTGAGACGTTGCAAAACTCGAAGTGTTGTAAATTGATGACAATCATAAAAAAATGATGTTAACGTCATGTTTCATCATTTTTGGATGTTAATGTTACTGTTACTGGTTATTGGCACATCTTTTCTTGATACCCTGATGATATCACACCTTCAGCCATTCATCACCAGCAGCATCTGCAACCTCAATAGCATGCTGGGCGGCAGCAATGGCACGCTCCGCTGAAGGCATGGGCACATCACGCACGGCAGGGAGAGGAACTTCCGAACGTTGCAGCCAATGCTTCAAGGCCACATAGGGGCCACATTCCTTGCCGGGCTGATGGCAACATATGGCAACTGCGGGGAGATACGTCATTATTGCGTCAAAGGCCAGGGCGGCTAGGGCGAGAGGTTTGACTGACTCAGGTTCACTCCAATGAAAATTGATTCCATGATATTCTATGATATTCTACGCTTGGGGGCCCTTGGGAGCCCACATGAGCCCACCTCGAGGACATGCTTGGCAGCCCGATGAACCAGAAGTAGGTAAGATCTGCTGGCAGAGCTGCCACCTGCTGTCAGTGTTCAAACCCGTGCACAGGCGCGTGCATTCTTGTGGCGCAACGTGATTCTAAAATATCATGTGCCCAATTTATCCAGGCAATATCAGGTAATATCCAAAGAGTGTCAGCCTGCCATGAAGTCGGATCTTCTAGGCATGCTAACCCCCAAGGCTTGCGTCAAGAGATCTGCCACATCCAGCCGTGCGTTGGGGCGAATGGCATCCTGTGTGAGGTCCAAGAGAGCCATCAGGTGATTGCCAAGCACCTGAGGGGAACTAACGAAACTTCAAGGCCCAGGGCAGAGGAAACAAAGGATTTGGAATGGATTGGAATATGGTTGGAAGGCATCAAGAACTCTGGGGTAAATGAGTGCATTTGCGATCGGATGTTGAGGCATTTTACAAGCTGATACAGTAGAAGATGTAGAAGGCAATCCAAACATGAAATTTGATGTTTACTCATCCTTGCCAGTGATATCAAAGCCTCGAAATGATACCTGGTTCTCATCTAGTGGATCTCAGTTCCACGGCCCCAGCATCCCCCGAGCTGTCAAAAAGTGTTAATTTTAAAGGCAAGGCACCCTGGCTGACCCATTGTTGGAAAGTTCATAGAGCACACCCTTTAGGAACAGAGGCGGCTGTGAGACCATCATCTCCAAAAGCATCCGTTGGTTCTGCTGCACCTGACGGCCTTGGGGTACCGCCGCCAGGCCGCTCTGCAACAGAATTGCCACCTCCATGGGCCCCAACCTTGGAAGAGGTTGGAGGCCTGGTGGAGTTCTCAACTTGGATACCTAAACCATCCATGGACATGTGCAACAAGCCACAAAGTCCACAAATCCCATCAAGGGAAAAGTTTGGCACTTGTTGCGGAAAGAAATCATCTTTTTTAGACACGCCTCCCTAGAGCGCAGGTATACCGTAAGAATCATAAGCACAAAACGTGAGAGCTCGAAGCACCAAGCATCACCAAGCATACCAAGCAACAAGGATGAGCCCAGGTCAAACAACTCATGGGGCACTTGGCTTCTCACCACCGATGCGCTGCCAGTGCTGCTAGTGCCAGTTCCAGGCTCCGGCTTTGGCGCTTGCAGCCGCTGAGCATAGGCTGCGTTGGCACTCACCACTGCAGCTGCTGGAGCAGCTGCCGGCAGCGCCAAACAGGACAACATGGACGACATGGAGCTGGGGTTCTCGTTGGGCGTCAAGGACTTGCAGGGAGTGTCGTCCACCTTGGTGAGTTTCAAGAACATGGATGCCTTTCGCCGATGATAGAAGTAGAGAGCTGTTCTCCAAAGTGATTAGTTCATACTAGTATTATATTATATATGATATTATATATATATATATATAGTTCTAGATTCATGATCGCAAGAGCATTTCAGTAACTTTTCGAGTCCGATTCAACAATTCAACCACCAAGCCACAACCAGCATGGGATCACTGGCCGAGCGCTGCTCCAAGCCAGACAAGATCAATGCCTCTTCCAACAGGAGCCGCTGACGTTCCTGCAAGCGAGACCTTGGCATTTGTGTTCGGACGGACAATGTTGTACAGAACTACCAATGGAAATGGCTTCATGCCGTGCCGTTTATCTGAAGTTTATCTATGTTGATCTCATCCTAGCAGCCGTAAGTTGGCGGAGCTCACCTCTAAGCTAAGGGACAATTCCTGCGCAACAGCACGCTGCTCACGCAAGACACCCGCCAAACGTGTGGAGGCCTTCTTGGGCTCCTCAGTCGACCGCGATAGCAACCTCTGGGAGGATGCAGTCCTGATTCAGCAGGGACGCGCACTTCGTCACAATCTACGTGAATGCCCAGCAATCCAGAAGAACCGCGGAACAGACTAGTTACCAATAGGATCAATATAAATCAATCACCTTTGATCACCTTTGATCACCTTTGATCACCTTTGATCACCTTTGATTGTCACATTACGGTATGTTCATGATGTTCATGATGTTCATGTACCTCCTGTGGATCGCTGGACAAGCTTCTTTTCCACTCCGGCGAAGGACGCACGGATGGCTGTGGCCAGGAAGAACCCCACCGCCATGCCTTGAGGCATAAAAGCCGGGCCACCATAGCCTTGGCAGGGCGCCACGGCCAGGAATTTGCAAGCTCATTGAATGAGTCTTCAATATTCTTCAATGGCATTTAGTGACTTAATGTAACTTAGTATTCAAAGATTTCAATGATATTTCAATGGTATTCACACATAGTCACTCCCCAGACATGTGGCTGGGAGGATTGCAATGGGCGCTGCACGGGCAGAAGGTCGTACAATAGACTCTTCAATAGACACACGAGCAGCTCCATAGCCAAGCCCTATGTCCTAGCCTATACGTAATCGGTTCCGTCACCAGCTTAGGTTCGCTCATCAGCTATGGCTATGACATATTGATACATATTGGGCATTTGTTTCTCCAAATTGCTGGTTCAATGTTCTAAGTGTGGAGCAAGATGAGCAAGCCATGCCTTGAGTTCAAGCAAGCATCTACAAGTATGAATCTATGAAAAAGAAACCTAGAAATTCCAAGAGCTTCCAAGCAGCCTTGCGCGACTTTCTCCACTCGCCGCTTTAAGCCAAGCAAGAACTTCAGACGTTGCCTCAAAGTGACCCCGACATTGGCATGTCGAAGCAAGTGCTCCACCTGCTTGCCTGTGAGATACGGGGCTGCGCGCAGCAGCTGCCTTAAGTGAGACGGAACCAGTGTTCAAAAGAATCTGCAGCGAAGCACCACAAATATCAGCATTCATCAGCAACTCCCAAATACGTCAAATACATTCAAATACTCGAACAGCTTCCCCAAAACACAATGACAATTAATGACAATGACACTTTAAAAAAAAAAGATTCGACTACTCACGGTCCTCACCCAGCCGAGCCACTCCTCCACCTGGCGGGACAGTTGTCCCGGCCGAGCGACCGCTTCATAGAGCCTGGAAGCACAGGGCGCCACCTCCTGCAGCTCCCGACGGAACTTCTGCGACGGAGGTGCTTCGGTGGCCTTTCCAGGGTCCTGATGCTGCGAGGTCAAAAAAGATTGTTTTTTCACTTTGTCAATTCAACAGGCGGAACACTTTGAGAAGAGAAACTTGGTTTTCGAATGTGTTCGATGTTTTAGAGACCTGGGCATCAAATTCAGCTCTCAAAATCTCACATACTTTCAGGATCTACCAGGTACTGTACACCTTTAGATTCCTTTAGATGTCATCGCCATCCAAGGATCTGGACCACTTGTGGGCTCGGTGGGCTTCAGCACCTAAGGCATCCAAGATCTTAGAACTCTTGAGGGATTGGAACTGAGTTGGTTCCGACACTGTATTTATCTGTACATCCCACGAGTCATTGGCTTCATCTGTTGCTTTGTCCATCTAGTCATCGGGTTCATCTGTGTGAGAGGAAAGAGCCTGCCCCTATCTTTATCGCACGAGGGGACGACAACACGGGCTCATACAAACTCAATCAAACTCATACCTAAACTATCTATCGTAATACTCCTTCAGCAAATCAAAGCCGGGAAGCTGAGTCAAACCACTTGATGGCGAAATCCACCTGAGCGGGGCCAGGTGATCAAAATGATTGTCATCTTGTCGTCTAGTGAACTCAACCTGCACATGTCTGAGAGGCCTCCCTGTGTGGCAAACTCACATATCGCAAACTGCATGAATCCCCATGAAACTTCATGAAAACATGCTGGAAACCTCTAATCATCAACGACCTTCCGGGTCCTTCCGGCCTCAGCGGTGTATTCCTGAACGAAGCTGCACGCTTCGGAAGGCAAATGATCCCAGAGCAGCCGCGTGATCCGTGTCACATCGAGGCCTCGAAGCACGCGAGTGGCAAACGCCCAAAGACAAAGATCAACGATCACCAAGGTACAGTTTTCAAACCCTTCTTGGATGAAAGCATGAAAATAGGATAAAATAGGCTCGTTCCGATTTTTGATGGATTTTGGAACCTCAGAAAGAAACCTCAAAGCCAGTCTTGCATTTGCCATTTGGAGCATCTCATGGCACAACAAATTATCTCGGAATCATTCGGAATCTACCACAGCCGCCCCCTTTGTTTCCCTCATTTTCTCCAGGTAGATGGTCGATAATGGCCGTATGATGGCCGCCGTCCAACCAAGGCACCTTTGCCGCCAACCGCCCCTTCAACCACGCCATAGATGTCTTGTTCAAGTCTCGTGGGCTCGGCGTCGGCCACGTGCTGCCCGTCTGTGCCAATCTCCTGCAAGATCCTGGGGGCAAGTGATGTATTGCCGAAAGGCCTGCACGCCTCGCAATGAAACTGCATAAATACATAAAGATATTGATATAATTACAGTATACTTATAAATAATGTAATATTGTAGTATAATACACTGTACGGTAATAGAATGGAGATGAATGGAGTAGAATAAGACATCATCTCATATCATATCATAACATGTTCATACTCTCCCCGATTCCTTCCCATCTCCTGGCAATGACGCGAGCCATTCGGCCAGTGGGGATTACATCCTTTGGCTCAGTGATGTCCTCACTTCTCATGACGTTCCGAACCTCAGTACTTCCCCGGCGGCTGTCGCATCATTGCCAAACAACCTGGAGCGGTCTGACAAATAATAAGACACTATGGAAATCATTGACACTAGGATACACTAGGACTTGGACACTACTCTCTACAGAGCTAGAAATTGAATAAGCAGCATTAAGCAGCTACGAATTTCTCGATGCTTGTCCAGGCGGCCACTCGTGCGAAGTTCAGCAGTCTCTTAGTGGTTGCCTCCAAGTTGAGGATGGCTGCCAACTCCAGCAAGGGAGTAAACCTGTCACAAACCCAACTGAGATGTAGTAATCGTATATACTCAGTAAAGACAAGCGAGCACACACAGGAACGATCAGGAACATACCCGAAAGGAATCCTGAACACATTCCAAACTCGTCGCTTGACTTTCTGACAGGTACCAATATCTAGCACTGACAAGGGGGATACCCTGAATCGCCAATGGTTGATTGGTGGTAGATACTGAATATGTTAGGCATATTTCACATCAACTCTAGCGACTCTGGCATGCATCGTAAATATCGTAATGATCGTGTGACGCTTGGAGCATGGGCACACTCTGGGCTCAAAACATGGGCTCAGGTCAGGGAGGTTGACATGACATGGCCCTGGTGCACAAATGCAAGGACCATTGAGCCTCATTGAGCACTGCTGCATGCCAAGGACAGGACCCTCAAACTGGACTATTTGCCGAGAGGCCATGTCTCATCGTCCAGAAGCCTATTTCCACAAGCAGCCATGTCTGGCTCATCATCCAAGGCGATTCCCACTTGACCCATGTCACCTTAGTGACTGCAGTGCTAAATAGTCCATCGGCATTCTGAATAGAGAGAGAGAGAGAGAGATTTTCTGTCACAATTGGGGCTTCATACAACAAGAAACTCTGCCCGCGTATTTGCTCATCGAAAGTCTGCGATAGTCAAGTGCCAAAAAAAAATGGCTCGTGGGACTCGTGGGCCGCAAATATCTAATCTAGTGGGCTGAGCTCATCCCAAAATGAGATCCCAAGATATCCCAAGATATCCCAAGTAAATGGTTGAAACCACCAGCAACGCGATGCAACGCGTGTCCTGGTTCCAGTGGCCAATCTCCACTTTCAGGCCAGACGAACTGGGAGGCTGCGGGAAGAGCACACTACGCTGCTTGGCTGTGTGCTGCAGCAAAGGCTGCCCCAAGCCATCCCATGTCAGTCCTCAGCTCAGGCAGCCAACAAAGCATATACCCTCTGGTAATTTAACATAGCTATGGAAAATCACCATTTTTAATGGGAAAATCCACTATAAATGGCCATTTTCAATAGCTATGTTAGTTTACCAGAGGGTATGACCCAATGCAAATCAGCTGATTTCATTGTTTCATGGAACAACAATGTACGAAAATCATGTTAGGCACCATGCCAAGAATCGCAAGTGCGTCTGTCCAATGCCTTCAGCGTTGATTTCTGCTTCAATCGCATCTACCTTCATCTGTGCCTTTGGAATAGTCAAGGCCAAATCACCAACCTGGAGCAGGGGAGGTGCACCATCACGTGTTCACCATAAAAGGCTGCAACATGCGCAAAGTTGCGCAAACATGCGCAAACAATGAAATGAACTGAAATGAGGATGAAACCCAGCCAACCCTGCTTGTCATAAAAACTTGCGTGTTGAAATGTGATGGACTGTGCTTTTTGCGCACTCATTCACCCCCACAATGCAACAAACGCATAGATACGCATAGATACGCATAGTAAAATCAGATTGTGTAATCCATCCGCACAGAGTATTTGGCCCGACCCAACCTGCGCCCGGCACTCGCCCATCTCAATGCTCGCTTCTGACCCAGCAATAGACACACGCAGCAGTGGCATGCGATCCTCGCCCTCGATGCTTTCGCAACCATCGTCGTCAGCAATGTCTGCCACCGTCAGCTTTTCAGCCTGCCATCCGCTGATTAGCTCACCCTCTCTCCTTCGGTCCTTCCTTCTTGTGGAAACTGTAACTCGCAGATTCCAAAACGCATCTCGACATCCTGTACACACATAACTTAGGACGTACAATGTAAGAGAATCCCTGTGTTCTCTTTTAACTGGCTAGTCGGATAGATATGGATCGATGATGGTGAAAGATGTGAAAGCGTTATATGTGTTATATATGTGTTATATATGTTATGGGATGTCATGGGCAAGCCGCAAGCCTCCCATCCCAGCATCCATGCCATGGATTGCATCATCTCCCATCGGTCCCCAGCCTCCACTCGTCCCCGCGACACTGGACTTAAGCTCCTCTCGAGCACGGGCTCCTTTGGCTCCGTGGGGTTCAACCGGAGCTGTGCATGGCCAATGACTTTCGCCGAGCCACCCACATCCACCTTCACGCCACAGCTCCAAACTACCCCAAGATGCGTTCCCTTCTGAAAGATTGATGTTTTAATATGTTTTATCTATTGTACATGTTATTTATTGTTATTTATTGTACAGCAATTTGAGAACGTGTTCCTCTCTCTCTCTCTCTATCGATCGCCATCTGTCAACACATGTCAACACAAAAACATGTTCCTTTATGTTCCATTTTCGCCGCATTTCATCACTGTCCTTACAAACCACTACCATGTAACTATCTCGTATACCAGGATTTTGCCTGTTTTCCGCAGGTGTGATGCACTTTCGTGACGGTTCCCCAAAGTAGCGGTTCAATTCGCTTTAAGCAACACAAAGGATGGTCGTCCAAATAAGTTTGAGGTCCGCCCCCAGCAGTGCTCACCTGCAAAACGTCGCCAACACGCACGGAGGTGTACTGTCCTTCCTGCAGGATAGGTGGGTACCTAGAGAGTGTGAGCCTGCGTGCAGTGAAGAACTAATGAGGACCAGAGGTCCGGTTCTTTCATCTCCATTCTCTCTCTCTCTCTCTCTCTCGCATTCATCCATGGTATTGAATTATTGTGTTTGTTGTGTTTGATGGTCGCAACATTGTAACATGCACCGCGGCAGTCTCCTCATCTCCAGTGCTCTCCGACTGGCCTTTGTTGGGGGACGATCCACTGAGTCGCGCGGCTGCCGTTTCAGCTTCGATCAAAGCTTGCACCAGCGATGCTGCCCGAAACTGTGCGGCGATGAAACCAGAGGCCTGGACCAAGGCTTTGGCCATGAGGCATTCCTCGGAGACGTGTGGTGAAAATTGGTGAAAGACACTTGGTAGAGCCGGTAGCGCCATGTCTCGCCATGTCTCAGACATTTCCGAGTGGTATGAATAATATATTTATATAATAGATATGAATATGATATGAATATATTTGTGAGGATGTACAACCTGTACTTTGACACTGTGGCTTGCCATTCCTTCGAATTCAAAAAAGACCCCACTAAAGTCCAAGAAACTGATTGTGTTGCATGATGGGTATTTTGTCACCTGAAAAGATTGCTTTATGAACGAAAGCATTCCTGCTCCAAACTCCTTCAACTTTGAAACTGCTGAATTCTCTGCGCCGGGATTCTTGCCCTTCAGACCATAGCCGACCCTCTGCACTACATTGCACACCTTGAAAACGGATCGTTGAAAAGCCATCGTCCATGAAAGAAGTCTCCTGCGAAAAGGCCACAACTGAGGAAACACGAACCCTTAGACTGACACAAAACATGAGTGATTTCCACAAGTTTCGTGATAACTGGATCAAATCATGCGCTTGTACTTCCACAATGAGGTCTTAGAGTCTTAGAGCTCTCCTCTTCTAATTCCAAGGAGGTCTCGAAACTCAAATTGGTCTGCGGTAGCTGCAGGAGGTCTCTCTTCCGCTGCATGGGCAAAGTCTGCTGCAGTGACAGGCTGCCTTTCAAGGCCAGGCGCTGCAAACGTGCCGCCACATTGGCACTGCCCAGCATCAACGGGTGTTCGTCCCGGAAGGTCACACGCAAAGGCTCAGGCAGCTCACTGTTCTGAGCCAAGTTCACCTGGCGAGGCCGACCACGTCGTGACCACGTCTCAACTATTCTCATCTTGAAACACGTAATTTATGTAATGCGAGGCACCAGAATGTTGCATGCTTAAATAAGCTGCTTAAATGTGTTGAATGTCAGTATGTCAGTATCTGTCAATATCTTTCAATACTGTTTGAAGTCTGACGCAATCCCACCTTGCAGCGGAAATCCAGGGACCCAGGGCGAAGCGCATGACCAGAGGCAGCAGAGAAGAAAAGATCGGGCAGGGAGACTTTGGGAGACTTCTGTGTGAAGAACATTCCAATACCAAGGCCAACTTCAATGCTGGCAGATCCGCCAATGCCCTTATCCCTTCCATCTCCGGCTCCTGCAGAAGTCACAGAGAAGGAGTCCACCTAGGCAGGGTCAAAAACCTGACATGCAGACTAAATGGACTAAAGTAAAGTAATCAATTTCAATAGAGTTGGTGCGTCAGAAGCCGTGAATGTCACGGCATGTCACGGCCCATTCCAAGCCTTCTCAGCCAAAGTTCCACAACTTCTGTGTGGAACTGCGACCTGTGACTTTTTTGGCCGCCGCTCCCGCCTCAATCTTAAGCTTGTCTTTGTCCAATGACCCTGAACTTTCGCACCTGGCACGTAAGCTGTCCTCCGACAGTAGCATACCTTGAAAAGCTGAGATGGAACCATCGCGCATACGCAGCATCACATCCAAACCAAACGGGAGGATGCTCACATCGGCAGAAAACTTCCAAGCAGCCAAGAGGCCTCCAAAGTTTGATTTGAGAGCCCAAGAGGTGGCGTGAGAACTTGAAATTGATTTGACTCCACTTCATCATCTTCATCGGGGTCCAGTTCCATCCAGTTCCCCCTTAATCCGATTGAAAATCACCAACGAAAGCTGTGTTGCTGGGTCACTGAACCTCTGAACCTGCCTGGATGCGCTACTGGAGGGCTGGCAGACTTGCGAATCCGTTGCCCCACCAGCGGGTTGGCAGATAACAGCCCTGACAGTGGAGCATGAAGTCGCGGAAGGACAAAGGCTGGCAAATGAACTCGTTCGAAAGGGATAAAGCCAACTGCACCGGTAAAGAATAACAAGAACTCCTGGCCAACTGCTGCACCTTCCACGGTGTGCCTGAGGGAAGAGGCTGATCTTCTAAATCTGACTGGAAGCTGTACACAAAAACGCCAGGACCAAGACACCAAGCGGCCGAAAAGAGTGGAACAAACATGAACAAACTTTAGATTTGAAAAAGTGATGAAAACAGTTCTGGAATGTTCTGGAAAATCTGAAAACATATTAATAAAACATGGATCCCAGGGGCAGTGAGATGGGCAGAGCTACTTCCAGCAACTGCAGCAGGAGCACCGCAATCCACCGCAGGCATGAGCCCATGGAGCTGGAAGCAGTGGGTGCACCTCAGGCGCTGGTGAAGGGAAGACCAATGGAAACCCATCCGTTGTCCAACAATGATCCAGGAAGCGTACAAGCTCCTGTTTGTTTCAGGAGCAGTGGAATTGGTTCACTTGGAGATTCCACGGAACTTTGCAGATTCGGAGCGTCCTAGAAACCTGGTGCTATCTCCGGTCCCCACTATGATGGCACCTTGGTTGGCCCAAAGCTCCCAGAGTCCATCCAATGCGCCCGCCACTCCTCGAAGCTGAATCCCCGGCAGGTGAAAAAGAAGGGAAGATGCCACAGCCTGACCACAGCCGGGGAAGGGCAACCAATGGTTGTTGGAACTGCTGGATGTTGGAGGCATCCTGCTATCCATCTGCCTGGAAGATTGGTAAAGAATCGACAGAACTGTCTTGATGTCGTTTTTTTCTCTTGGGCTTTATCCAAACAAATCAAGGCGGCCAGGGTCCACCAGCCATATCATACAGCCATGTCCAATCATGAAAGACCCGGGCCTCGTGTTGAGGCGACGGAGGTTTCGCTTCTAAGAGGAGTTTGCACTTCTGTTTGGCCATCTTGTCAGTGACATTGAGCTGAAGCCCAGTTCTCTCCGAAATCTTCAGCTCCTCAGCTCTTGCAGTGCCACTGTCATTGGGCTGATGGATATTGATGGATCCCCCAACCACCACAAGAATTTTTGATTCTGAGCAAGCTCACCAGCAGAATACCACAGGAATCGAAAGGAAATATGCTTTGGGGTCTTTGGGGATCTTTGGGGATGGGGATTGTCAGCAAATCTGAGATTCGTGGCTTCCAGCTTGAAGGGTGGCTTCAAGATCCAGTCGCAGTTCCTGGACCAGTGCGCCTGTGATATTTTCACCTGTGAAGTCGAGCTGTTTCAACGCCAGCAGCGGGGCGAAGTCTTCGAAATCATCAGAGGCCGACCATTCCAAGGACACCTTCCGACTGCTGGCGCTGATCTGCTTCTTCACAGGTGCCAAGGGCCGGGCCACATGCAGGGCCCAGAAAGAGTAGACCCATATCAGAGCTAAGACCAGAGACAAACCCAGGCAGAAACTGCCGATTTGCTTCACTGATCCATGGGCTTCACCATAGAAACAGGCCACTGCCAGCACAGCAGGACCCAGGAAGGTTGCACCCGCAGGCGATCGCGCCATGACAACCGATGGGCAACCGTTACACCTATGAAAAAAGGAAGATTTGTGCAGAGACTGCAGCTATGTCTGCGCTTGGGCTGGTCTCAAGCTGACTCCTACAAAGGCAACTTCCATAAGAGGGTGCGCATATTTGTTGGTGTTGCATAAGTATCAGGCAGGTCAGGTGCACAAACAAAAAACATGAAAAAACTTTGAGAAGGATCATTGCTTGGTGTCACTGTTGCAGGAGACCTCCTTCAAAACATGATGCGACTTGCTATCGTTTACATGCCTTGTTCTTGCTTGGAAGTGCGAATCAGACAGCAATTTCTGGGCTACAAAGCCCTTGGAAAATCTTGGACTGTAGTGGCCACGGCCTAAAGCGAAGCTCAACCATAGGGTTTCAAACAGAAATGGAAACGCCACAAATCACCAAGGCATACCAAGACAGAATCAGCTTGCCTGGCCCATCCGGCGAGGGAGGCGATGAGTCGGAAAACATCCCAAAACAAGGGAGCTTGTGCTATCTTCTGCTATCTTCTGCTATCTTCTGCTATCTTCTGCTATCTTCTGCTATCTTCTGCTATCTTCTGCTATCTTCTGCTTGTCTGCAGTGCAAGTGTTCATCAGGGCTGGGAATGGTTGGGAATGATGTGCCACAATGCTGTCCCGTGATCTGTCTTTCTCTATGCCTTAGCCACATGCCACTGCCAAAGCCAAAGGCTGCTTGTGGAATCACTCTCAAATCTGTGCATCAGCAGTCCGTGCCTTTGTGCGAAATGGTATGCTTAGGCTTAGTCTTTCTTTTTTTGGCAAAACCATCATCCATCTCGCACAGAATCAATGTTCCTCCGCCTTCTACTCTTTCTGCTTCCCACTTTGAAATGCACCCTCACAGTAGAATCATTTGTGTCCTTTCAGTTTTGTTCTCCCTGTTTCATCACCGTCAACTCACCGACCACCCCTCAGCTTACCCCCTTGGCTTCCAGGCGCAGCCAGTGTCCCATCAAGTTTTCCTCAAGTTTTCGAGTTGGAGATCTCAAGCCTCAACCATCCATCCATCATCCATCCTTCATGATTCGGGATGATTCGGGATGATCATCATCCAGTCGATGCCATTTTGGATCCATTGAAGTTGCATTCCAACCTGAGCTGCTGGGGGTGACACTCCATCTCCGGAAGACCTAAGTTGAGAAGGCATGCCATCGTCGATTCAAAATCCTGGACAATTCAGTGGCTTACAGTGGGCAAAAAAGAACTGCAAGGTTCTAATAATGTTAACAATGTATAACAATGTTATCCTCATGGCTATTCCGTGCTACCAGTATGCGACTCCCTGCCGAGAGGCTCCTTCGTCTTGATGCACTCCTCCCCAAGACCGCAGTTGCAGGGCAAGTCCTCGCAAGCATCAGAAGCGTTTGGATCAGTCCCCAAGAGTGTCTTCAAACCTTCCTTTCCTGCGATCTGAGAAGTTCCATTCTTTCTATTGTCTTCCACTAGTGCCAGGACCTCAGCGAGGCAGCTGCGCCGAAATGAATCGACAGCATATTCGCATTCCAGCGTTTCAACCTCCAGGCTGCCCGGTCCCAACGTGCAACGGTGAAGATCTCCAGCTTTTCGGAGTGACCCCAGAAGGACATGCCTGGCACACAAACAAAGAGAAACATGGCGCCTAGCCTTAAAACTGAATAACATCGAAGAATATGCAAAATGTTAAGTGTCAAGGATTTTGAGCGTATGGCCTTCCATAACCACAACATCCACAACCAGCCAAACAGCAGGTGAAGCCAGAAGCCATTCAACCCACACAGGCAGCCTGTAGGTTGAATATGTATGGAGAAGCCAGCTCGGCAGAATCCAATTCATCTGAAAATATCATGAACTAAACTAAATCTGATTCCAGACATTTCCAAACATGTCCCAACCTGCAAGTGCTCGCACACCAGAAACCATGTGGGTGCTGCCTGACCAGGCGCGGGATCGCATTGAGCTCCTGAGGCTACAGGACTTGAGGAAGACCAAGGCTAGGGCTAAGCCCTAGCCGTGTCCACAGCGAGTATACTTAGTCACTTAGTTCAAAATTCCAAAAAAATTGGAGCATTTGGAGCTTTTCTTTACATTTCTTTACCGTGTTTTACCAATTTTCCGCATCCTTCAACCATGGAGTCCTTTGCCGAAGCGTCCAAATTACCAATCATCGCGACAAACATTCACCTTGCACCCGCAAAAAAGGGCACCACTTGTTGGGATGGATTCTTGGGTCACGAGAAGTTGGTTCTGTCGGGGATTCTTCAAATGCTGTACCTGGCCTGATGCAGAAATTGCTGGAAGATGCACGTGAAGGAGTCCCATTCCTTGACGGGACAGAAGGAAACAGCTAAACTCTTGATATTTTCATTACTTTACGCCTTTACGCTAGTGCATGTCCGCCAGCATTGTTCCTTCAACTCAGGCCACAACCCCCATCCGCAGAGCTCTGCGGAGTGCGTCTCTCACCTGCCACATCTACCAAGTGCTTTTGCAGGGAGTGATGTTTCAGTGTGGGTGCCCCGCGGGGCCGCTAAGTGATTTCTGCCGCTTGCCCCGCTTGCCCCGCTTGCTCCGCTTCTAGGGAAAATAAGTGAATCTTCCTCCTTGCCCCGCTTGCCCCGCTTGCCCCGCTTGCCCTACTTGCAAACCGAGGGAAGATCGGTGGTTCTTCCCGCTTGCCCCGCTTGCCCCGCTTGCCCCGCTTGCCCCGCTTGCCCCGCTTGCCCTGCTTGCTTTGGTTTCACCACACAGCAGTATGAAAAAGGAATAGAGGTGGTAACGTGAATGGAATGTTTGGGCGAGTGGGGCGTGTGGGGCGAGTGGGGCGAGTGGGGCGAGTGGGGCGAGTGGGGCGAGTGGGGCGAGTGGGGCGAGTGGGGCGAGTGGGGCGAGTGGGGCGAGTGAGGCGAGTGGGGCGAGTGGAGCGAGGGGGGCGAGTGGGGCGAGTGGGGCGAGTGGGGCGAGTGGAGCGGCCGACGGGGATTAAGTGGCGACTCCAAACACCGTTGCAACAATACCAGATTGGATTCTGCAAGTTCCCTTTGTAGAAGACGTGTGCAAGATCTCCTTGACAGGTTCTTTCTAGGCGCTGCTGTGCAAGATCCTTTTGTACAAGGTCTGTATGAGACCAAACAAAGATCGACTATGTTTAAACATGTCCTAGAAAAATTGCGTTGAACATTACATGACACCAATGTGACATTAAGATATTAAGCATCAAGCATCACCGGAAGCAACCTCCAGCCATTCCGGCAATGCGCACCGACGCGCAGTGCACGTGCCCCGCGGGACCACAGACCCGATGGTCACAGTGAGGAGTGGACTATTGTGCCATCTCTATTTGATTGCGCACCAACATCACGCATGCTGGCATCAGCATCTGCTGAATCCCTAAGGTAGAAGCCATTGTCCTGGTGCCACTTAGCATCGGCACCTGCAGACGCAGGAGTCAGCGACATGATCGGTGTGGACAGGACTCCCGTGAGTCTTCTTTAATTCCCCCATGCAGCAGAAAAATTATATCGCAGTCGGAAAGGATGGTAGAAAACAGAAATGGTAGAAAACAGAATAAACAGGTGCAAGTTTCAATTCTTTCTTGGACTTGATCAGGAAAAATAAAACATGTGTCTTGCTTCAACATCTCGAACGGCTATGTTCAGCGAACAGTGGCTTCACATGCGCCGCACAAACTATTTTGGAGCCGCGGTGTTGGCTGTCCGCTTTGCCCCAAAAAGAGTAGATTGGGCCTTTGTCAATCTCATGCCACCAGCGCACACGATTGAACACTAGAAGGCCAAGCAGACTGTTTTGAATGCGGCTTTGGACACGATGATGAACCACTATGTAAGATCTTCACACCACAATGTCTTGTCATGAAAATGGGTGGGTTGATTGAAATTGACGCACAATATGTTGCAGCCACCATACCGTCTTGATTGAAAGCATTCACCTCGTAGGGTCAGGAACACGCTCGGGGAATCGCACCATTATTGACGCGTATCTTTGGAAACAAGACTTATATACAACAAGTGCTTTGGAGCACATTGTCACTCTTTTTTGGGCTGACAGTTTAGACATGGGACCGTGCAAGACCTCGTATTTCTGGAATCCTACTTGAAATCATTGGCACTCAGTTGCAGCTTGGCAATCATGTCTTGAGCTTCCGAATTAGTCAAAAGGTCTTCCCAGGCACATGTCTGGTAGTACAGGACAGCGTGGCCACCTGGCGGGCCTCGTGGCTCGCTCTTTAGCGTGGCCTCCTTGCTCTTGGCGCTTTTCTTGTCCTTAAGTTTGGGCGCCTGTTCTTCCACTTCCTTCTTGTCAACCTCTTGCAAGATGCCAACTTTCAAGAGGTCTTTGACTGCTGCCAAGACGTACTTTGCTGGTTTTTCCTCTTTCTCCTTCTGAAAGTGGTACTTCAGAACAGAGCGAATGTGCGCAGTGGAGGTTGGACCAGCACATCGAGGATTGGACAGAATGAACTCGCTGCAATTTCATCTTGGCATCCAAATCTGCAAGTCCTGGGGTCTTGACATCTGGCACGGCTTTGGGGCCTACCAAGGCTTGGACTTGCTTGGAGCGATAGAAGGCAAACCACAAGCACATTTGGCGACGCCAGATATGCAAGGCATGTCACAAATCGAAGACGGTCATCTCAACGGCAAACTCATCTATGATCCTATCAAGGGCCAACGCGCAGCGGGCCTCAGAATACTGCCTGCAACGCATGGCTGCATTAGCGTACCAAGCCACATCTGTGTCAGCATAGCGTAGCTTCTGTTAGATTGGTTCTTCTACATTCTCGTGATTCTCGTGAAAGAAGTCGGAGATTCCCTGCAAAGCCTTCCTGAGCACGGGCAAGGCGAACTTGTCAAAATAGTGGTCTTTGTCCTGGTTGCTTGCCACGCGCCCCATCCAACCAAAGAAGTCAATCAGGAACTCTTTGCTGGACTGGCTCTGCTGATCAGGGTCACTTGTCACTGGCCTTGTTTGCCACGTCGCATGGATTCTCTTGGAAAACATGCTTGCAGTCGGCTGGAGCACATACTCACAAAGCGACACCAGTCCATACACTTGGGTGTAATGACTCAGCGCCGTGGCACCATCTCCAGTGACTGTCTTGTCATCTTCGCAGTTCAGCCAAGTGCACATCTTTTCTTTGTTGCCGTAATGCAGACCTGAGTGTCGGGTCTCCCTCCCGGATGTCACGGCATATTGTTGTGGCAATCTCATCCGAAATGATGCCAGCTCGGGCATATTCTTTGATAGAAGCACGAATACCCTTGATGGTGGCATCCGTGCATGTGGCGCCACCTGCCTTGATGACAGCAGGGACATCTGCATGGGAAAGAAGCTTTTTGCTGGTAAAATCCTTCAAAGAACTCTTGCGCATGCTGGGGTCACCTGCGCAAACAATCTAGACTACGCAGCCACGTCGGTGCTCCTCATCAGGCTGCAATCGAAGCCGCGTGCCTGCATGGATGCTCCATCCAACCAATGTTGCTGAGGATAGGCGCCATGAATGTCTCAGGCTCCCAACCTTCCTTGCGGGCAATGGTTTTCAAGCTGACTTCGAAAGGCACGGGCAGCACTTCTCGAGTTCTGAAGGCAAAGTCTGATGCCACAGCGTGGTGGTCCCTGGGGTCTTTCAAGGCTGCATTCAGAACGGTTTGATAAGAAGCCTCTGGGCTTCCAAGCCCTTGATATGTGCTCTTGGTGTGAAGCAACGAAAGGCTTTGTGCTTCATCCCTGCAAGCCAAGTACTCCGACATGGCGTCGTGCATAGGATCCTTCACCGTGGTAGATGCCTTGCTGGTCCGACTCAGGTCCGTAGATGTCAATCCCAAAGCTTGGAATGGACAAGCGGGCTGCTTCACTTCCACCCTGTGTGAAGGGAGGGCTTTCTGGGCTTGGGGACCTTTGGGTGGGCGGCACTGGGCTGCGTTGTCCTCTGGTCTTTCTTTTTACCCCCTCAGCCACAGCCTCTGCTTCCATTGCTGCCTCAATCTCCATCTCTTGCAAAGCGGCATCATCAGCCTCTTCCTGGGAATCTTCATTCTGAAGACAGAATGGGCAGTCATGCATAGGGCAGCCCTGCTTTAATCGGTATTGCTGCAAGCAATCCGCGTGGCACACGTGCGAGCAAGAGTCTCGGCTCGGGGAGCACAAGTGTTTTTCCGCATCGTCTGCGAAACCATCTCCACAAACTTCACACGTGGCCATGTCTAGGAAGCTAACTCCTACAACTTGAACTTGATGGCGCGGCTTGGGTACCGGAGAGCACTTGTCAATGCGTGGTATCATGGTCATATTTGTCGGATTTGCCTTTGCAGTCCCAAGCGTGATATCGACTCCATGCAACCAAACTGGCTCTCATGCTGCGCTGCGTGGACAGCCGGAACAATGTGAAAATGTTCACATGCCCTCCACATCTCTCAGTTTCAACACTTCTGTAGCGCGCAGCGAATTTTTTAACCTCGCGACATTATCAAAAACTGCTTGGCCTAGTGTACAAAAGGACTGCTTTCTGGAAGTTTCTTGCGATTGAGAGCACAATATCGTCCATGCCATTGAGACCCACAGGTCGCAGTGGACGAAGCCAGCGCGGCGCTAATCAGGTACGGATAATTTGTGGTCTGCGGCCTGCAGCGTCTGCAAACAAGATTCTTGCAACGCTTGAACCCGAGCCTCAGTCCAATGAAATCTTGGTTTTGAAAACAACTCCCAAGCCCATAGCGGAATGTCTGGCGGCAAATTTTTAGGCGGACGTTCTTGATCAACTTGACTGTACAGGTGCCAGTAGACAAGCAAGAGACGAACATTTTGCTCATCCAGCGCCCGCGGCAATGCAAGGTCAACTTCAACACCCGCAATGGGGCTCTAATGCACCTGAACGCCAGCGTCTATGTACATACGTCTGGTGGAGCATGCTGCGGGGAGATGACATCCTCCTCGTCAGAGGAAACTATAACGAGCCCATCATCTCCGTGTAAATCAGGCTTGTAGAGCAAGCGAATCCGCGGCACATCTGCCCGGCCGCTGCCATCTCCAGACCGCCTTGGAGGGTCAAATTCCAGAGCATCCAGCTGCAACCAGGTGTCAGCACATTCAAAGCATACATTCTCTGTGAAGCCAAAGGCTGCAGCTAAGGTCACACCCTCCTGCCAAGGGAGCCACGCACCAAACGGAGCCATGGATCGCACACCACAATAAAAATTGCCAGGCCAAATTCCATACCCAGCATCACCGGGGGGAAGCATCTTGCGGCGTCAGCAGAAAGGGCGCTGCGTTGCCATTAACATAGGGCTAGAGGCTTTAAAAGGGTGACTCTGATGCTGCTTGTGTGTGTGTGTGATTGTGTTGCATTAATAGGTTCAATGACTCAATGATATACTGTCCTGACATTGCCCGGCTCCGAGAACACAGGTAGACAGAACTAATTCAGTCGACCCGAGTTTTCAACCAAAACAAAGGCAACAGAGGCACATATAGGCGAATAGCTGGCAACAGTCAGATCATGCAGTGCAGCAGTGGACATCCGGTATGGGGAACCGACGAGCAGATCATAGCAGATCAATATTTCTCTGCCGTGCTTCACAAACTTGTCCGATCTGTCCAAATCTGTCCAAGCAAGAACAAAGCAAGAAAGAAGCGATTTCTTATCACCTGTGCTGCAGCAATACGGTCCTGTAGATCTTCAACCACCGACTTCAATAGAGGATGATGGCCTCTTCAAGCTCAAGGAAAAGACCTGGCTCAGAGAGCACAGGTGGAACATCTTCTGCCACCCTTGGTTTCAAGGACAACCGCTGCAGGATGTCTTTGTGATCAGCAATGAGGCATGGGGCATCTGGACTCGCTGCACTTACCTTGCGCTGTAGCGCCAACTGGTCATGCAGCGGATCTCCGCATACGATGGTTGGAGACACGCCTCCACCTCTTGCTCCTTGGGGTACTTGTTTTTGTAAAATGCATCAAGCAGCAATCGCTGCTTTCTGAAACTGTCCGTGGCGTGAGCTACTGGGGCTGCCTCAGCTAAGGACAGGCCTGATGCCAGCCTGTCCTGTTTCAGGTTGGTTACCACAGCATCCAGATCAGGTTGCAAGTCGACCCAGTCTTCTGTTTCAGCTGCTGTTACAGGCTGAAACAAGGCCCCGTCTACCGTGACCCAAGCTAGGAGCACCGTATATGGGTGTGTTTTCTGACTTGCTTCATCATACATTGTAATCCTTTTTGCTACATCCTGGTTTCCATCTCCTCTGATCGCTGAACCACTGTACACATTGATGAGCCGCTGCATCTCGCGTGAAGCTGCCTTGGTGTAATCTTCCAATGCTGCCATGAGAATGGAGCGGATGGATACAGATTTGGGCACTGCACTGCAAAATTCTTTCATGCGCCCAGCTACATTGAGGGAAAGAGCATTGCCACAGATTTGCTCCACCAAAGCCCGCCTCGTTGCCCTAGAGTTGAGGCGGTCGCAGAACAGCTGCACCAAATGGAGCAGGAATCGCCGTGTCAGCAAAACAGGGGCTTGCTTCTTCACGTAGTGCACCAGCAGGGCAGGTCAGGATAGGCTGCAACAACATCATGTGTCTCCACGGTGCAGTTGTCGAAGATGCGCAAGTGCGCGCACGTATGGCAGCGATGGCGGCGACCATCCACTTGCACTGGCAATGGCAGGTCCAGAATCCAAAAGGAACGGCTCTCATCTGCGCGTGGGGCCGCGTGATGGGTAATACCTGAAGCAGCTCGTTCGGCCAGGTGCGCCTGCAAACGTGGCAGAACGGATCGCACCGAGTGATCAACTGTGCATGAAGTGGCCAAACCTAGCTCTGCATTGCCAGCCTGCCAGAGAGCTGCCAAAGCTGCATTCTCGCGCAAAGCTCTGCCTTGATCTCCTTGTGTTTCCCCCGGTTGCTTCTGGAACAGCAAGCCTAGGCATGCAAGGCTACATAAAAACAATCTGTTGCGGGTCTCTCTTTAAAGGATGGCAACATGTTACAAAAAATCATCGAGGCCAAGCCACTCGCTCCACGGCGATCATTCGCACAGTTGGCAACCTGGAAATGTAAGCCAACATCTTTGAGCTCACTCCATCTGCATGTGCGGGTCTCTGTGTATTTGGCTTTGAGGACGGTTCGTCCTTGAAAAGTTGCCTGCTTCAATGGAACCACATCAGCCAAAGTAATTTTTCTGCTTGTCCATACACTCAGAATGAACACCGGCTGATCGTCCCGGAAAGCAAAGAGACCTCCTCTGGGCTGCAACTGTGTGACTTTGGCAGCACAGATCTTCAGGAAATGCACTACCATCAGTGTTGTCAGCAGCTCCAACGTCCTTCCTGCTGCCAGCCGTTGGGCAAGACTGCAACGGTCAGGTCCCCTCTGCGGGCTTGTGCTGGCCTGCAAGGCTTCTGATGCTGGTGCTTTTGCCAACTTCGGCTTTTGTGAATCACCTTCCCTAGGCACACCATCCCAACCACGCAACTTTTGGACAAAGAAGCTTCCTCTGGCGCATCCGGCCATGTCTGGCGCAGGGCGGCCGAACATTCGGGGGGCAAGCTGTTGATTGACTAACGGCCAACGTGAAAATAGTACCAGTCAGATGCCATCCGCCTCTTCCGAGATTCTATACGTTTGGAACCTCGCAGCATAGCTAAGGCAACCTGCGGCCCCTGAATGGTGAAGGCTCGCCGAGTCGCTTGTGCTTCGTCGGCCACGGCTTCAAAGCAGAGCTACAAGGTTGTAAATAACAATGATGATCTTGTTGACAGCATGAACACGTACATCTACATATCAGCTCAATGTCACGATGTCTACGTCAATCGCCCGGCTCGGAGAGCACAGGTTGACAATACGTGCCTAAATTTGAGCCCAACGGATGAAGATAGGCGCAGACAAGCAAATGCTACACCACACTGTAGTTAAAAAGCATGAGGTTCTCTGAGCATGCAGGGCAGCTGCAGCAGACAGTGCATCTGAGGAATTGGGAGGATGTCCCGACTATTTCGACCACTAGATTACCATTGCGCCCAGCTTCCCATCGCAAATTTTTACACCATAGCAGGCTGTGCCGCAGACCTGTTTGTCTATACCATATGTCCAAGTTTGTGAAGATGTCTAATTTTGCCGCAGCTGCAGTAGCAACATTAATGGCCACTGCAACTAGAAAGTGGCAAACGCAGATTGCACTGCGGAGCTGTCCCCGCCTCCGTCCTGCGCTCCCCATGTAACAATGGATCCATTGTAGCGCACTGCTGCAAACGCTTTGGCAGACCCATGTAACTTGACATCCGTCAGCATTGGCAAAGAACCCTTTCAAAGAGGGTGTGACTTGCCGGACTTTCTCGTATCACAGAACTATCGCCTCGCAAGGTGGCCTTTCCCCAGGTGACAAGCGACCCTTCCTCCGTGACAGCTGCAAATGCATAAGGCCCTGAACATTCACAATGCCTTGAAGTCGGTCTTGGACCATCGAGCTGTCTCCTCCATTACTATAGGGTCTCCCCAAGCAACCACGGACCCATCCAACACAATGGCAGCGAATGCAGTATGCGTGCAGTGAATCTGCGTCACTCCCTTCAGTTTGCCCTATCTCCGCCACACGACGGATCACCCCAGGTGACGACAGACCCATCATGACGAAGGGCGGCAAATGTAATCATAGTTGGAAGGCAGCAGGCCAAGTAGACACTGCGACCCAAGAAATTCAAGAACCTTAGTTGCTGCGATATCTTCGATCCAAACACACGCTCTCGGACACAGCCCAAGTGGGTCAAGATCGCAGCATCAACCTGTTCATTCCGGCCTGTTGGCCAACCTAGCACTCTCTGCAAAAGATCATGCGGGGGCGACGTTCGGGTCGCAGCAAAGGCTGGGCAGTCCCAGGCCAAGTGATCCCATGTTGGCACATTGCCAGACGCACACCACTTGCAAGGAGCTGGTGCGGTGTTGGGGTCTCGAATCCTATCTAAACGGGCATCTGAAACAACGGCACCAATCAAGCAAGCACGTGAGTGAGTGTTGGAAGACTGGTATGTTTGGCGCGTGAGTTTGGCCCTGGCCTCTTGATAAACACTTCCTTGTACAGCAGTGGCATCACGACGGCCACTTGACAAGAACTGTTGAAACTGTTGTCTGCGCCACGCTTCACGCAAAGCATGGTGTTCTCTCTGTTTGGTGTTTTCATCAATGGGTTGTGTCCAATCAAGCCGGAATTGAATGTCCGGGTGAATCCATGTCCATGCGGCCTCTTCGTGCCAATTCAAACTTTGGAGCCAGCTACGGACCGTGCCGAGCCATGTACCTCTGGTAGCAGCATTGGGCCAACGCCGTGGGTTTTCACGCACAATAGGAGCCAAGTGAATATAAGCTCCGAAACCTGCAGCAAAATTTAAGTTCAGCCTATGACCTGAGAGCATGTAAAACAAATTGGGGGAGCCAGCAATATGGCTGCCACCAGTCGTTTTTCGAATGCAAGTGGACAAAGGTTTGGCAGAGAGGGGTTTGAGCCAAGCCCCCCATGCAGCTTTTGTAATTGCCAAAGAATTGACCAAGAAAGCTTTAAGACTGGCTGTAACAGGCAGAAGTCCAATTCTTTCGACCCTCAAGCGGGCATCTTGCAGCCTCGCATCTTGAGAAGGCTTGTGCGCAGCTCCTAACCGTGCCGTAAAATCAACCCCTAGAACTCTAGCACCTTGCACAATGTGAGTTTCGTCGAAACCCGCGGCAATCAATCTGGGCTTAAAGGCAGCTTGCCGAGCCACGATTTGAATTTTTTCTTCGTTCTCTTTCAAACCCACCTTCGGTGAGAGCTGTTTCCAGGTGTCCCACAACTGGGCCGCTAGCTCGGGCGTTTTAGCCACCATGTTTCGGTCATCCAAAAAGGTGCCAAAGTGTGTGGTTCAGGCCTTGCTTGCAACACCCGGCCTGTGAGGCCAGTGAGGACTGCAAGAAGAGTCAAAGGGCTGATGGCGTCTCCCTGAGGGATCGAAGTGTCGACCTGCACTGGCTGCGGCAGGCAATCTCTTCTGAAACACAACCACCTTTCCTGGCTCCAAACTGAGGTAAGAGCAAAGAGGATTTCCTTGGGGCAACCTAGATACTCAAGGCATTTAATTCCAATTCGGGGATCAACGGTGTCGAAACATTTAGAAAAATCTAAAGAAAGGAGGACCCCGCCCTGTCTCTTTTCAAAGTCTTGAAGCAGCCGATCAACGGCATGAGCAACACTTTTCCCCTGGATGCCGCCACAGGCTGAGGAGTGGACCCAGCTCGTGACCCAAGCTCGCGTCTGCGGTCTGCGCGTCCACGCAGAGGCAATGGCGCGCCAGATGACGCTCTGAATCGCAATTGGCCGCAAATCTTTGGCTGGCAACGCGTGATCCGTGTCACGCAACTTAGCGTTTGGTTTTTGGAGCAAAATTTGCCGAATACTTTTCCAAACCGTGGGAACCTCACTTCTCGAGAACCATCTGTTCAACAACTCAACCAGGATGACCCAAGCTTCTTTGGGCCAGGCTGCAATTTCGTCACCTGACCACCCATCGCATCCGGCGGCTGTGCCACGCAGCCTAGAGGCTTGGCTGAAGAGTTCCTCAGCAGTGAGAGGGGTCCAAGCTAGGGGTGAAGGTTGGGGAACACCAAGTTTCCAGAAATCAACTGCTTCTTCAGGGTCGGGCCGGTCCCGTTCCCAAATTTTTTGCCAAAAAGAAAGAACAGCCTTTAAGGATTCATGATCAGAAGAGGTTGCTTTTCCTTGTTTATAACCATCGTAAACAGAAGTGACAGGCAATGTGTTGCATTTCTTGACCCACCGACCTGCGTCTTTGCAACTGGACCTCATACGCTCGCGCCAAGCTTGGAGCTGCTCTGTTTGAGTGCTTTGGACATGGCTACGCAATTCTTGCTGTGCCCATTCCCTGGCTTCACCTAAGCTTTGCAAGCCTTCTCTGACAACAAAAGGATGAGAGAAGATACGACGGATCAGGATGGCCGGTGGCTGGCGGCCACGGCTTTGCTGGTTTTGGGCTTCAGCAATACGGCCCAAAAGCTTGCGCAGCCGGAGTTCTTTGAAAGTCGCTTGCTGGGCGATGCGAAAGGTACGAGCATTCGCTGCTTCAACTTGAAACTCTGAACCTTTGTTTCTACTCCGGCTTGGCCTTGGAACAGTAGCCCCGCAGGTTTCCAGGGCAGAGAGGTGTGCTCTCTCCGCAATGTGACAAAAATCACTCCATTCTTGGTTGGTATTAGAAACTGGAGGGACCGTGACTTCCGACCACGGAGTTTTTAAAGCATTTTTCCATTCTTGCAAAGAAACATTTGGCGGCGCCGTCCATTTCCTCGTTTGAACTGCCTTAAAGGACCAAACATGGCTTTGGCTATATTGCAGAGAAAAACAAACGGGCTTATGGTCGGAAAACCAAACATCTTCAAATCGCACCTTGTCAATTGTTAGCAAGTGCGAAGCCCAAATCCAATCAATACACCGGGTACCAGACCACCGCGTAGGCTGTGGGACATCATTCTGATTGCAAACCGCACAAGTGCCGCCAAATCCGCTTATGTGGTTCCACCTTTCCCCAAAACAAGGTTCCTCGTTAAAGTCACCCACAATAACCAAAGGGGTGTGTTCACCAGTTGCTCCAACCCATTCATCCAAAGTGGAAGCAATGTCGCATGCCGCTGAGTTAGGCGCTAAATAGGCACCTATGAGGATGGCGTGGTCGAGCTGGAGCATGACCGCTTGACCTTCGGCACGGGTGTGAGTTCTGAGGAGGTGTGCAGATTATCAAACCTTACAAAAATTCCTACCCCACCGTGGGTCGGAGGGCAAGCAAACCAAGATCTATAACCATTTCGGAGCATAAAGTCAGCCAAGTCAGCTTGCTTAGCCGTGTTCATGCAAACTTCTTGTACCACCACCACAGGCGGGCGATGTTTAGTTGCCCATCGGGCCGCCGCCCAGCAGTTGGAGGCCCCACCAACATTAATAGACATGAACTGCATCTGCTGGCTGCGTCCTGATGGCCCTGGATGCGGGTGCACGTCACCATCCTGGACAACATCTTTGAACCAAGAGCATTTCTGGGCAGGTGGGACCCCGTTGCGCCCCCCTTTCGAAATCAAGTTCTTTTCCATGAGCTTCAATTCCTTGTGCGTGACTTTCCAAGTGGGCACAAGAAACTCAATGAGCTTTGGGTTTTGGCACCTGTGTCTCGCCCTGGGCAGCTGCAGTCACGCTTCTCACATCATAGAGCTGCTGCCGTACCATTGCATTGTCAGCAACCATCTTCGGCAAGCCCCAGGTAACAACAGATCCGTATGATGTCACCGCGGCAAAAGCGCGGCCGCTGGCAACGATCTGCACCACTTTGCGCAGGCGCTTGCACACACCAGAGCTGTCGGAGCCGTAGGCAGGATGCCCCCATGTCACTACACGGTCATTGTGACACCACAGAGCAAAGGCTTTCCAGGTTGAAGCGAGACAAGGGAAACGCGCGACACATGTAACGCAGTGTGCGCTTGCAGCCGAAGGAATCATACCATCGACCCGCAACACCGCACCTCGCGCGTCCAGGATGACCAAGAACTGTTGATCGAAGCATCGCTGCAAAATCTCTTTGAGTTCCTGAACCTTGGCTGATACTGCTAGCGTGACAGTCTGCTGTTTCCCACTGGGCAGTACCGCAGTTATGTCTTGCGTTTCCATGGCGGCCAATGCAGCGAATGTATTTGTTTAAGTCAATTTCCCGGCACAGGTGGACAACAGTAGCTCAGGTGATCAAACTTGAGCGCAACGGGAGCGACAGTCGCAAATAGGCACAGTCAACATGGCACTGGCAATTTTGATGCAAACAAGGAAACCATGATGCAGCGCAGCTGCTGCAAGGACTGCGAACCAGGAAAATCGAGAAAAACAATTGAAAATAATGAGAAGGTGTTTGACGCAAACAAGGACACCATGGTGCAGTACAGCTGCAGCGCGGTCTGCGAACCTGGAAAACTGGGAAAAAATCGAAAATCAGGTGAGTGGTTTTGAAGTAATGGCAGCATGCAGCATGACACAGACCACAACCAAGCCAGCCGGCTTTTTCTGCGCTTTTCGAACGAAGCTGAATCGTTTCCTGGCCCTTGAGACAGCTGATCTGAAATCATCGGGGAGCAGCTAAAGCCCCCAGGATTAATCAAAGGTATATTCCCAAGCCATGCATGGCCGTGGAAGCAAGTGCTGGCAAAGTTCCACAGTAGCCCAGCGACTACCAGAAGTTGGCAACTTCACAAAAGCTTGACAAGATGCGCGCTGGTCCGGCGATGGATGCGTGCTCTCAGGAATGAGCAAGTTTCACTGACCCGACTCTGTGAGATTCTCTTGAGCCGAAAAGTGCGCAGCGTCTAAAGCTGACATGACTCAAAACGAAATCTTTCGGAAACATCTGAAACAAGCAACAAGATTCGAAATCAAGGTTCTAAAGTTCACGTTATCTCTGAATGCCAATCCTGCCCGCAAAGACACAATCACTCCACCAAATTCAACCCCGGCCTCGGGCATGAGCGTGAAGATAAACTGCAAAAAAAAGACTCCAAATAGGGCAGTCGTGGTAACGGTACAGATGATGAATTTCTGTCGCCGGGAGATGAGTTCCTGACATCTCGCTGTTGACTTCAAGATGTCCCAATCACAAACAGAATCTGCAATCCACAGCTCAAGACATTATATACACCAGCACACTTTGCGTCGCTACTTACTGGCTTGGTTCGAACCACTATACCAAATCTCTATATTTCCATACGGCCCACTGCCTAACCAAGTACGGGTTATAACATACATCCTTGTGATTGTACTTTTGTATGCTCGAGATACCATCGACAGCCCGGCTCAGAGAGCACAGGTAAGCCAAGGGCCGCTAATCTTGACAGTGGCAAGTGGCACCACCAGATAGAGCCAATGTTTGCAAGTTCAATCACATTGGGAAACATGCATCTGGAAACACACAGACCCGCAAGAATGCCAGATAGGATGTCAGAATGTATGCCACATAGACTCCCATAAAAAATGCCAGATAGAATGTCAGGGAATATGTCAGATGAAATCTCAGACAGAATGCCAGATAGAATATCAGATAGAATGCCAGAATGCCCGATAGAATCTCAATATATATATATATGTCAACCAGAATGCCAGTTGACCGGGGCCACTCGAGGAAAGTAATTTTGACTATTCTCGTTTATCAGGTGGGAGCTCCAATTTGCGCAAAATGAGGCCTGCCAGTGTATATCGCGTGCCCGCTTGCCCCGCTTGCCCCCTTGCCCAGCTTGCCCCGCTTGCCCCGCTTGCCCCGCTTGCCCGGCTTGCCCCGCTTGCCCCGCTTGCCCCGCTTGCCCCGCTTGCCCCGCTTGCCCCCGTCAAGTGGGGGGGAGTGGGGCGAGTCGGGCGAGTGGGGCGAGTCGGGCGAGTAGGGCGAGTGGGGCGAGTAGGGCGAGTGGGGTCGAGTAGGGCGAGTGGGGCGAGTGGCCAAAGTCAATTAATTTTCCTACCAAGGCAAGTGGGGCGAGTGGGGCGAGTGGCGGATTTCAATTAATTTGCTAGCCCAGGGCAAGTAGGGCGAGTGGGGCGAGTGGGGCGAGTGGCGGATTTCAATTAGTGTTCCTCGTGGGCGCCCGCAATGATATATTATATACGGATAATAATGGACAATTCTGACTGAACTGTTTAAACCTCATAAAAAAATAGCAACCGATGCTGAAATCCCATGAACATCCCACTAAGCCGATTTCTTGTGGTTCAACATCAACAAAAAATATTCAATGGTTAAGTTCCGCTATTTCACAACCAATCACAACTTATGGTGAATGAAACAGTTGAGAATTTTAATGCCTCGATTTGAGGCAATAAAACAAAAACCTATCCCATCTCATGAAATACTAGTTGGCTGATAGGTTCCCTACTATAGGGTTATCATAATCCCCAGTAAACCAGGTAGTATATGTAGTATAATCCCCTAAATGCAATCAATTAATCAATGGAAATTTCAGGATCCTAAAATGGAGGTACCTACCATATATTTTTGGCCTATGTTTCAGGCCTAAATTTCAGGGAATATCCCCCCAAAATATGGGCAGAAATATGGTACTAACGTACCTCCATTTTAGGATCCTGAAGATCTCCCATTGATAACCATCATTAACCATCATTAACCATCATTAACAATCATTAACCATCATTAACCATTATTATAACCATTATTAACCACTATTAACCACTATTAATAATGATTATTAACCATGGCATTTTGTTCATGGCTCAATTTCTTAACGGCAAGAGGCACAAAAATCTTTACAGTGATCCGGCCCAACCTCAGAGGTCTGATGGGTGGCGATTTTTTTCTCGGAACAGTGGACAACAATTTGGTTGGGGGCATCATGGTGTATATATATATATATACTGTATATATATATATATGTATACATATATATATATATATACATATATATATATACATATATATATATGTATTTATTGTACATATATATATATATATATGCATATACATACATGCTAAGCTACTTTTTGAGATACATCATCGGATATATCGTGGGAAATCTAGAAACTATCGGGATATATCATGGGATATATCATGGGAATATGTACCAACTAATTGGTCACTAACTCTGTGAATGGATCTTGGACTTGAAATCATTGGTGATACGATACAAGTAGTCACTGAATTGGTTGCCAGACTACTGGCTGGTGACTTTCCAATGATGATATGTTTGTGGGTTCGGAAGCACCAGTTGACAGTGACGTTCAGCCCCACATGATGCTACACTACGTGGCTTGGCGTGGGTCTCTGCGACCTTTTTTTCCTGGCAGACTTTTGCCACTGACCTAAGCTTACCCTCTGGTAGTTTAAGATCGCTATGGAACATGTGTGGCATGTGGCCCGTTTAGTTAGATGATTTGCCAGGGCGTAAACAGCATACAGCCTGCAAGCTCGTGGCAGCACAGGCCATGACCAATGATGTGTGTAGATGCTTCACGCATATCTCCAGCTGGAAAAATTACCTATACCCTTTGGTCATCATAGCTATGGAAATGATCCTTTTTATAATTTCATTTTTATTGATTTACCTCAACATGAATCAATGGGAATTTCAAGATCCTAAAATGGAGGTACTGTACCATATAAGGCCATATTTTGTGGGGATATTCCCTTACATAGACCTGACAAAATAGGCCTTATATATGGTAGGTACCCCCAATTCTTCTCGGTTCCTGAGATGGCCATTGAATGAATAAAAAACTGGTGATTAGTTCCATGACTATGTTATTCTTGTATAGAGGGTTTTAGGTTGGAACACCTATGGGCTTCATCCGGGATGCTCACCCATTTCACCCAGCAGTTTCTGCCATGGAACGTCAAAGACTTGTCGGTGTCCTTAGGTCAATGATTCGGCAATGTGCTGCCCCCCAGTTATAAGTTGGTTTAGAAAGTTTTGAAATCCAGATCCATCTACAGGATGGGGCCCCCAAGATAGCTAAGTTGGTTTATAAGTGGCTTTATGGTAGATATAACTATAGTTAATGGGGATTATAATGGTTTATAAACCAATTTATAAGTGGGGGGCCCCATCCTGTAACTAACTATGGATATATCAGAACCAACTTGGCCAACCATGGGGGCACCACTATACGATTGTGACAGATTGTGTACATCTAAGTGCCCTAAAGGTATCCCCAACAATTCTTTGGCTGGACAGGGGTCATCCACAGAAATCTCCAAGGATAGGAGCGGGGCCATAGATTCCTACATGCAGGGCCATCCGTGCAATGAATCATGATTTGGAGACTGAAACATGATCGAAACACGACTGAAAATGCTGGCGATGATCAAATCACCACTAGTCGCGGATTCCTTTTTTCATGTTGTAAAGCCACTGCAATAAACCATCCCACTGCGTCTGAGATTCATTGGGTTTTTCCCGCCCCTAGAGGGATATAAACACCCACATTTTTCGGTGTCATGGCGGCCGACCCAGGTTTTTCACCTCTCCCGGTCCAAGGGACGTTCTCATTGATACTCTCCTTGGATGACCAGGTTCCCAAACGGGTTAAGGCCGTTGGCTGGCCAGGAAAAGGCGACCACAACTTGGCTGAGCATCATTGAGCCATTCACAATTTTTTGTTGGAAAAAACATCAACAACATGGGTATTGCCGGGAATTCTTTGTGGAAATATCATGCATATCTACATGAAACTAAACATGGGTTTGTCTGAAAATGTTGGGTTAATATTCCCAATGAAATAGCCATTTCAAAACGGGATAATGATCAGCAAAACCATTGGGTAAAAAGGGGTTTAGCCTATTTTCAGACACAGCCACATGCAGAAAACCCTAGCAATTTGGTCACCAAAACCAGATTGAGTCATAGCATGTGCCACCAACAGATGCTCACAACTGAGAAGCCAGCATGTACCATCTCAGTAGCTGAGTGGTCTTTATCACCACAACTTTGCTGGTGAATTCCAAGCCACCAACAAAGTTGGGAGCCCTTCGAATTCCAGAACTGCCTTAAGCTTCATATTCATGATTGGTTGGTGGTTTTACCATGTTTTACCCATCTTGAAAAATATGAGTTCGTCAGTGGGATTCAATGACACCCCATTAATATTATGGAAAAAAAATCAAGTTCCAAACGACCAACCTTCATAAGTATGGGGCTTATTAATCCCAGCTAATTGGGCTTCATAACACCACACTGCAGCCGGTGCCAAGAGTCAAACAGGGTGATGGCCACTGCATCGTTGATTTGCGACTCACCAAAGACCTGGCTCGATCGGTCGGTTTTTGGATCTCCAAATGTGTGGATTACCCTCCGGTAAACTAACATAACCATGGGAAATCACCATTTTGTATGGGTAAATCCACTATAAATGGCCATATTCAATAGCTATGTTAGTTTACCAGAGGGTAGGTGGTTGAGCCACCCTGAAATATGGAGGTTTCCTGTGATGATAATCCAAAATCATCCATTTTTAATGGGATGTTCCAGCTATTATCAATGGGAGTTTCAGGATCCTAAAATGGAGGTACTGTACCATATAAGACCATATTTTATGGGGATATTCCCTTACATAGGCCTGACAAAAGAGGCCTTATATATGGTAGGTACCTCCAATTTAGGTTCCTGAAATGGCCATTGATATTGGGGTATCTCCATTTCTGGAAACCCCGTTTTTTGGGTAAATGGTAAGATTGGTAAGGTGACCACATGAGCAAACCTAGTCATCCAAGTCATGGTGACGGCGATCCCCTCCCATTTTAAGAAACCTCCGAAACAATGGGGATCATCATCAGAGTGATGGGAAACACACCATGACATGGTATATCAAACCACCAAGCAAACTAATTATCATTGGGTCTAGGCAAAATCTACCAGAAATACTGTGTCTATATGTTCTTTCTCGGCAAAAACAGAGATAATGTGTTTTCTTTAACTACTCAGCATCTGGTGTGTCCTGTAATTTGCTTCCATCATTCAAGTCTTGGACAATATCATGCATGGCAGCTCCAACTGAAATACCTCATGATCCTAACGTTTGTCAATGATAAACCCATTTTGTCGGCTATGTGTTGGAATTCGTGTACTTGTACCGGTCTTGGACAGTTCCTGAAGTACGTGAGATTTTTCATGGGCATTCATGTGCTCCCGTATTCCACGGCCGATCTTCCATACCAAAGAAAAGACATGTGAAACCGGTTGGCAAATGTGCCCGTCAACATTGCAAAAGACTGTTAGTATTACACTACCCAACATTGCAACTCCGTTTATCTTCACTTTTGATGGTCAAGCCCCATATGTTGCGGGTTCAACCAAGGCAAGCCCATATTAATCTTTGATGGTTAAATCAATCTCCAAGTCTCCAAGCATTTGGTTTCCATCTCGAACACCTCCAAGCTTTTCCCCAGTTTGTCACCATACAATCACCATAAAGTCAATGGTAATTTCAGGATCCTAAAATGGAGGTACTGTACCATATTTCTGGCCATATTTTGGGGGTATATCCCCTTACATAGGCCTGACAAATAGGCCTTATATATCGTAGGTACCTCCAATTTAGGATCCTGAAATGGCCATTGATAAAGTGCTTGGTTAAATCGCCCACATTTTGATTCATTGAGCCACGGGTGTCAAAAAAATCGCTTCAGCTCAGGTGCCAAAATGTACAGCAAGGGGTCCACATTCATCGCCTTTTTCGGGGCACGGTAATATGCTGATGGGCAAATTTAGAAAACAGCGGCTTTTTTGCCATAGTTTAACATAGTTTAAGTTATGGAATGCTTAATTGACAGTCATGATTTTTCCCAGAAACATCAAAAGAAATAAACCATGTTCCAGTACCAGAGGCAAAGAAAAAATAACTTTATGGGACTGTTCTATGGGATATGGGGACATAACCAACAAACTTCATGGGCCATGGGGAGGGCCATCTGGATGTTCACCTCCATTGGTGTTTCACCCAAGGATTTTCCTGTTACCTTTGGTTCTGACTCACATAGCCATGGAAAAAATGGTCATTTTTTTCATAGGTAAATCATCATGGCTATGTTAGTCATGACCAGAGGATATATAAATATACATGTTTACATATTTTTAATAGGTAAATCATCAAACAAAAACTATAAATGATACAAATGGGCAATGTTCCATGGCTATGTTAAATAACCAGAGGGTATATAATGCGGGTAAAGCAATGCCACAAACCATCCCCCAAATCACCATAAATAGGTGGTATAAACCATTCCCAAGTGGTTTATTATTGTTTTACCCGCATTACATGCCTGGTGGGTTTTCATATGGACATGTTAATTTACTGAAGGGTATAATAGTATAACCCCTGTAGATTCCCTCTTTCCAGTGGATTTACCAATCGGAAAATGCAACAAACCAGGTACTTTCCTGTGCGAAATCTCCCTGACACCAGCGGAGTTCCATTGTGCAGCAACAAAATGGTCCTGCTACGGGCTGGGCGTCCCCTCCGTTTGGATTGGGCTTCAAAAACGGTGTGCCCCAACTCCTCCGACAGCGCTTCCTTCCGACCGGCTTCGGTGCTCCCTTGCCATTCCGCCATTGCTGACAGATTTCACACCATCAAAAGAGGTAATCTGTGGTACAAGGTGCTCCTCCCGGTACATCTGCGGCAGCTGGGGCGACACGGCGAAACAATGTCGCGACAACTCCAGGACTCCAGTCCTTCTCACACGCTGCCTTCAGCCTCCGCTTGGCTTTGCCCGGCTGGCCATAAGATAGTCGTTCGTCCCCGCGGATATGGTTACCCTCTGGTTATGTCAAAATAGCTATTGAAAATGGCCATTTATAGTGAGTTTTCCCATGAAAAATTGTGATTTTCCATAGTTATGTTAGTTTACCAGATATCAACCAATTTTCAGATTTCCAACGGATTTTCCTAGTGATTCTGGTGGATTTCAAGCCCTTCGAGCCGTCAAAACCTTGGTCTAATCCCCCTGTGTGGGGAACTTACACTCCACTGGTTTGTAGCGTCTATCATCCACACATTTTGTTGGTTAAATCCACATGTTCCATATTTCAAACTACCATTTTTCTACAGTAGTCATCAGGTAGATCCACACATTTCTGATCGCTGAAATCCACGTATGTTTTTTGGTTAAATCCATAGTTTTGTTGCTTAATCACTAATGACCCAAGTTCTTTTTGATATTTTTGAGTTATGCCCATGATAAAATCACCATTCCAGGCGCCAACAACAAAAATTATTCAGCTGAGTGAAAGGACAGTCAGACGTAGCTTCCCAGTATGAAATCAGCTGATTCCTCCAGAAAAAACATTACCCTCTGGTAAATTAACATAGACCCTGGCAGTCATTGGAAGATGAGTTTCCATTAAAACTAGGCTATCACTTCAGGGTCTGAAAATTTACCAGAGGGTAACCCAATCAATTTGCCGATTGGTTTAGACGCATGTTTCATTGGATTGGTTTCAGGGGATTTTTGCTAGGAAAACCCAAGAAATTTGATGGTAAAAACCCATTGGTTTTCGGTTTTGAGATGTTCCCTTCAACTATTCCAATGATCGTTGATGGTGACCTAACTCCCCATATTTTAAGTTGCTTCCACAGTAGGTTGCCTCCATTCTGGAGTGTTAAATCCCGCCCCAACCAGTTGGTTTACCCCGGTATATGATATAATTATGATGTGATTATGATACAGTAAGATATTACATTATATGATGTTATATGAACATATATTACATATCATAATGTATTATACTATACCCAATGATATTTTGTGATATTATATGAGATTAAATTAAATGAACATATATCATATGATCTGGTGATATGTTGGTTGAATATTGTTTTGTATTGCCAACCTTGGATACCCTGCACCATTATTTTAGATGCTCAGTACATATCCCTATTTACTGCAAAAAACATAGTTAGCACAAAAGTACCAAAGGTAATATGCCCAAAATTAACCACCAGAGCCTTTATCAGTTGACATTGATATCAGGGCCAATCAGCCAGATACCCTGCAAAAAATAAAAAATTATTGGCTGGTTAGTAGATAATCCCATTGATACCAAAAGACTAAAGGATTAAAGTACCCTCTGGTAAACTAACATAGCAATTGAAAATGGCTATTTATAGTGAATTTTCCCATTAAAAATTGTGATTTTCCATTGCTATGTTAGTTTACCAGAGGGTACCCATCCAAGATTGGCGTTGGTTCAATGTTGCGCCACCTCGTGGATGGTGAACCCACCAATGCGGTCGTTTGTTTTAGGGCGATGATCTCATCCAGTTGGGGAAGCACCAAGAATCATGAAATATCAACATTGCACTATTCATTGCTTACCCTCTGGTAAACCTTTACATAACTATGGAAAATCGCAATTTGTAGTGGATAAATCAACTATAAATGGCCATGTTCAATAGCTTTGTTAGTTTACCAGAGGGTACATCCCAATTACATTGTGTAATTTTGCTGCTGGTTTCCTTATAGTCTATCCAGTTTTAAATACATGGTATTAATCCATGTAAGTGTTCTCATTGTATCCTCATTATATACCCATGGTGGTATTATCCCCATATTATAGCTATATATATATACATATATCTGGTTGGTGGTATACCTACCTCTGAAAAATATTAAAGTCAATTGGGAATACTATTCCCAACTGAATGGAAAAAATAAAATTCATGTTCCAAAACACCAACCATATATATATACATATATATGGGTAAATTATAATATTTCACTAACCTGAATAGTTCGGCCATTTGGGGATGATTTCCCCAAAATAAACCATGATTCCAGGGCTCGGGAGAACAGTGAGGTCGTTTTAATTTACCCAGATAGATCTATAATAGGACTCATAGGACTTGTCTATAGATAATTTATGATAGGATATATTGAACATATCTATGGATCTACTAAAACCAGATGATTAACTGGAACGTTAATAAGAGAACATGGATAAAACATACATATAATTATATGGAAGATTCCTTTTATCAATGGTGAATTCTCAACTCGTCGCCAGGCAACTCCGAAGGTGGCAAGGGTTGCTACCGGATCCTCAGGATCGGAGTATCTGACACTGAGCCAGGGCTTTTGGCAATAGAAATGGTGATTTAAGCGTCACAAATTGTCATTTAGAATGTGTATTATACATATATATATATATACCTATGTATATATATATATATATACCTATGTATGTATATATATATATAATGTATACCTATGTATATATATATATGTCTATATATATATATACATTGAATGTGTAATCGTAGACATGGGAATGTTAATGTGTCAAGTCATTGTCGTACCAACTGGTGGATACTCTGCTGGATATCAAGGTGGTGAATCTTCGAGGAGAAGTGGCATGAATTTTGGCATCCAATCGCTGTGATTTGACCACTCTTGGGAGCCATGATAAATAGCTGGTTTCAAGTCGATTTTCTTCAAACTTACAAATCTAGTCGTGAAAAAAACATGATGTCAAGCAAAAAAAATAGATCAACCGTTTGGCATCATATTCTGTGCCCTGGTCACGAAGAAAAACCATGACCATCGATGCCAAGTTGCAGTAGAGCTGATCAAGGCGGCGTAGGCCGCGGCAGTTCTGGGGTCCTGCTGAACGTCTAAAAAAAGCCGAACTGCTGGGGCAACTGCTGGGCAAAAACTATGGCGATTTTTGGTGTATCACAGTGCCCAGATGCTCTATGTATGGTATATTTAGCTATTACATTTGGGTGATTTTGAAGGTAAATGTTGATAACTATTCCATACATGGAGCATATGGAGTGGATAGTTTTTGTGGTTTCTAGATGTGTCTAGATGTTTCTATAGTTCATAACCCCCAAAAAAACCTTTTCAACTGAGAACATGCCAGGACTGGATTGATGTTTAGCACTTTTAGCACTGGGATGCACATCCAAGTTTGCGTTTTAGCCATCTGCTGTGTTTTTTTCGTTCGAGTGCCTTTGAGTGTGATATGTTGTGAAGCCATCTAAGCCCAAATAAGGTAATCATCAAAGTGTAAGACTATACAATTTGCAACCCGTCCAGAACCAGAACAGAATTAAAAACTGTGCGTAAATAACCCTTGTTAAACATGGCAAGAACTTCCAGAATATGTTTGGCAACTCGTTTGTGGGCGGCAACCGAGCCAGTTCATTCACAATCCCTGCAGGTGCCTAACATGACTAACCGTCAAGGTCACCTTCCGTGGGATATCTCTGATGGCCCTCTATGTAAGGATAAGCACAAAAATTACCGTTTGGTTATTTAACGTAGCTATGGAAAATCACCATTTTGGATAGGTAAATCATCATGCTTATCGTCTATAAAGGGACCATTTTCCATAGTAATGTCAAATAGCCAGAGGGTAAGTAGTGTGCAAAACCATGCCATAAACCACCCCTGACTTGGAATGGTAACCATACCACCTATAAAAATACTGATGATTGGGGGATGGTTTCTGGCATTGTTTAACCCACATTACACAACAATACACATCATCCAGATGATGAAAACGGACTGAGACCCGGTTCCCATACATATTTAGGGACCAATCCATCACCAGATCTGAAGTGTCTCTCGATCTTGACCTCTCCACGTTTCTGTGTTGTGAAATGTCGTGAAGCACTTCACATCACTAGCAATACAGTTCTTATGCGGGGGCTGTAATTAGTTTTATCATGGTACCACCGGCTATCGCAATCATCGGTAATTTTGAATCCCTTCATTCGTTAAGATGGTTGGTAGATGTTGGTAGTCGATGTTCCAATATATCCAGATATATCAAGAAACCACTTCTTGGCTCCATCAAGAAAGAAACACATGTTGGTTAGACGTCCGGTCATTTGAAATCACTGGCCACTGATTTGTTAATCCACATTCGCTATAACACACTTCATTTTTTATTCTTCTCGCATGATCTATTAATTGTTGACTTGCAAACACCATCTGGTTCTATACGCTTGCACCATCACCTACGTTCCGAACGATTGAGCCACACTATGTCACATGCCAAAAACATCCCGTCGTCCTTGATGTTGTGATAATCCGAGGTGTACATCAGAAATTCCGCAACAACAACGACCGAAATACTGGTGCCAAGGATGGCAATGATCAGAATATAGCCGATCCTTGGGGTTGGAACCCTACGGTTCTTTTTTTGGCCATGGGATGCCATGGGATGGCCCAAAAATGGGTTTCCATCAATGGGGGTACCCCAATAGCGAGCTATGGATGGTTTATTAAATTGCGGGAAAATCCCATCTAAATGGATGATGACTAGGGGTACCCCCATGAATTGGAAACCACCTAATATTGAGTCAAACAAATGGGGTTAGAGTCAGAGCCATGGATGATATGGATGGCCAATCTTGCTTTGTTTCAGTCTCTACCCCAGGTGGGTGAGCCACCTTGGCCCTTAGACAATCACAATAAATTGGAATCATCACCTCAGGACCTACGTAGAGACACAGCTGGTAAAGGCTTTCCGTTTCTACCCATGGTTCTTTGATCTCTGAAAAGTCGTTTTTGGTACTGTTTGCACCCCAAGAATCAAAGCCGCAGTTTCATTGGGGATGATCCGCCTAAATCAGGAACAACCATAGTTGAAGCCACCAAGTTTTTACATAGCCGCTGCCGTTTTAGCCATCAGTGGTAAAGAACGCCCAAGTGATAGATTTACACCGCATGTATCCACAATGACCATCAACCAACCATCTTACTAGCGTCAGAGATTTAAAAAACACAATCGTAGCAGTTTCGGATGTCACCAAGCAGATTCGTTGACAAAAACCCGACAAAAAACACCCTAAACAACCAGTTCGGCAAGTTCTCTTAATATGTCACTAGGCTAACGAATGGTTTGTGAATGAAGTTATGGTATCGAACCAACAAACATCACTGGGGCCTTCTTGCAACCATCACCCAACAGTTTGGAAATTGCAACCGTTGGGGAATCATCATGTCAGCGGGTGGCTGGACAACGATCAAACCATGTACAATACATATGAACAATGTTAATGATTAACATACATGTATGTACAACAGATTATATATATATATATTCAAATTGTGTGTCAACATACATGAACATTACATGTATGGATCATGCTACACCTTCAGGCCACCGTTTCCAGTGGTTTTTTTTCAGGGGCCCCCAGGACATCACTGCCGTGCGTCTGAGAGAAAAAGTCCCGTTGCCGTAAAGACCAACCAGATTCAAAGATGATCATCGGCCTCGGATGTGAATCCGGGATCAGGATGATGATCTCCAGGAAAGCCGCGGCTTTAAGTTGTGGCCATATGAAACAATGCACAAAACCAGATTCGAACATATCTGGTTGGTGCTATACCTACCCCTCTGAAAAATATGAGCTCGTCAGTTGGGAATATTATTCCCAATATATGGAAATTCATAAAAGTCATGTTCCAAACCACCAACCAGATATTGAAGTATATCATCCAAAGCTGAGAATCCTTTACCATGCTCTATTCTAGCAGTTTGTCCCAAACACTTTCAACACACCAAAAATGTACATATGTTCCAAGCTATAAACCTTCATTGTTTACGAAAATTAGGGTGGATTTTCCCAGTTCCCGATGGCTTGGCTCGCAGCTTTCCATCCCCACGGATCCAAGTTTCAAGCAGAACAACTTCAAGGATAAACCTCGCTGAAACGACGGCGCTTGCCACACGCCAACAGATTGGTTTGTTTGGGAAAATTTCAGTAGAAAACCCCATGATCTTCATGGGAAAATCTATGGTTTCCGGTTAAGATTTTCCCTTAAACCAACCAATCTATTGTAAGAATTAATGTGGTTAATCAATGTGGTAATGTGGCTTACCATTGATGTTAAATTACTCAATCTGGGTAAATTATAATATTTCACAAACCTGAATTAAGGCCATTTGGGGATGATTTCCCTTACTAACCATGATTTCCAGTGAGGTCGTAGTGAGGTCGTTATAATTTACCCAGACTCAATGGTATATCAATGGTATATCAATTATTGAACACGGCGTGGCTTGATTCACAAACAAAGCCCAAAAGGTGCCTGCGAACGACCCCACGAATCGATTTTTGTCGGACGAAGAGTCTGGTTGGTGGTTGAGCTGAGCCCTACCCCTCTGAAACTATGGTTACCATGGTTTATATATAGGTGATATATCTAGAAAAATAACTATGGTTTATAGGTGATGTATCTATATACTGGTTGGTGGTTTTGAGCCCTACCCCTCTGAAAAATGATGGAGTGAGTAACAGTTGGGATGATGACATTTCCAACTGAATGGAAAGTCATGAAATTCCATGGTTCCAAACCACCAAGCAGTATAATTCACCCAGTGATTGGATCAATTTGGATAACATGGATAACGTCAGTTGAGGGGACTTACAATCACCCAGGTTCCCAAAGATTTACGGCTGTACTGAGCTTCGCTGATCCTCCAAGGGCCAACAAGCCAACTGTATTGGTGGGGTAAACCAACTCTAGAGGTCGAGTACTGGACCCACCTAAGTGCAATGAAGATTGGAAAAACAACAGGTTTAGATATTAATTCTATAGGCAAAGGACAATAATAGAAATGAATATGCTCCATCAACATAAGTTGTACTATATTACTATCTAAAGATTTTTTTGTCCGCACTTCAAAACCAAGTGGGCATTTCCAGCTCATTACCTTTGATCCAAATGGATAAAGATTGGAACCGATTGACTTTGTGATGACGAGAGGAGCCGATAACGTGAGTTGGTTCACGCAGCCACACACAGGCACTGCACGCTGAAAGTAGAGGCGTGAAGCCACGATGACAAGAGAGGAGTGGGGTAGAGTAGAATAAATTAAGTCAGCTCAACCGGAAGTACAGAAGCATCTCAGAAGTCTTAAATGCAGTGAACCAGTTCGAAATGCGAGAAGTCACTCAAAATCTTAAGTGTCCTGGACAAAGTCTTAAGTCCACTAGGCTGAGTCAGGTGAAGTGAAAGAGAATAAAGTACAGTAAGAGCAGAGTAGAGTGTACTTGCAAAGAAACTAGTAACAGTTTTTTTTTCGAATAGAAAGAGTCGGAGGAAAATAGCATAGATTCACCTGTAAACTGGAGAAACTTTGCGTGCACATGTCAGGACGAGTAGGAAACCCGCGTGTACAAACGACTCGGTTCTCGCATTGTTTCCTGGTTTGGCCGCAACCTTCAAGGGCCACCACACATTGTTCAACCATGGGTCTGGATAAATTATAATAACCATTAACATGAGTCATTAAATGTCCCCATTGAACATCACCCAACCATTAGGTATATGGTCTATAATGGCTACTATAAGGTGATGTCCAATATTCCCAAAATGGGACAGTTACCAACCCCTGATTAATAACCTCAAACAATGCCATTTTGGGATACCCTCTGGTAATTTGTTACATAGCTATTGAAAATGGCCCAGTCGAAATAGTTGATTTTCCCAGCTATAAAATGGTGGATCTTTCCAGTTCGCTATGTAAACGTTTACCAGAGGGTATTTGGAGATATGTTTTGTCAAACAATGCCATAATAACCATTAGTAATAACCATTAATAACCATTAATAACCATTAATAACCACTAATAACCATTAACAACCCCCATTAATAACCATTAATAACCTCAACCGTTAATAACTTCCCCTTACTAACACTAACCACAATTTACGTCGTGACGTGTGTCAGTGAGGTCGGTCGAGGTCGATCGTTCATCCAAATGGGCCTATTTTTCAGGAATTTCAGGGAATATCCCAGCAAAATATGGTCTTATATTGTACTAACGTACCTCCATTTTAACATCCTGGAGTTCCCATTGATTTAGGTGATCTGATTAAAACTACCTCCACTCAAAGTATCATGCGACGTTGGCCAATGTGTGAGTTGGTAAATATCAACATGGCTGGTGACTCCAAGTTCACCTGCGTCAATTCCATGTACCCTTTGGCAATTTAACATAGCAATGGAAAATAACTACAATGTGGGGCCCCCAAGATAGCTATGTTACTATGTTGGTTTATAACTCCAATAACTATGGTTTATGGTGCTCAAATAACTATAGTATTCATGGGGTGAATCTAAACCAACTTACAACTGGGGGGCCCCACATTGTATGTGTAATATGCGATAGGCAAATTACATCTAAATTGGCAATTTTCCGTATGTTGAATGACCGAAGGGTATGTCCTGGTCAATCATAGGTACTCTGCAACAAACTTGATCTTCACGCGGTCAAGATATCAGTGGCAAAGACTTCTATATAGATTGCATAGTGAGTTTTAAACTACCCTTCACCAAATTTTAGCAAGTTACATTAATGATATCTCAATTTGGAATTTATTGGTGGTTGCAATTGCTGGTAAAATAGCTCCATATTCTGTAGCCTTCACCAAGTTCTCAGCGTCAAAAAAACACTTGGAAAATCCCAATTTTAATGATTTGGTCAACATCCCAGTTCATGGATTATCATAATCCCCTATTTTTCTCGAAAGCGTAGGTCAATAGAGCCCACATCAAAATCATCAAGCAACAACAAGGTCACACGCAGATGTTTGACCGTGGGTTATTTGTTGAATCATCTGTTTCTATAACTTCAAATTTGGAACCCTTACAGCGCTTTGTGCCTTTTGTGAAAATGAAACTAGTGTCTCGCTGTGGTTTTGGGGCACACAGGGTCGTCTTTCATCGGTATTTTTGTATTCGAGTCGTCCAACCTCCCTTTCGCTCAAAAGTATATAGTTTTTTCATCTTCTCACCCACTGCAATTGAAGTCACATGATTTTGCCCAATTCTTTTGTTAAGTTGGCATGGTCATGGTTGTGAAAATTGTTTCGCCACACGAAGCCCCAAAATGAGCTTTTCAGCAATGCCGCCTCCAGGTTTGTCTTTGACATGAAGAGATTGGGGCAATGCCTTTTCAAGACTTTGCCACCAGTGGTCAACACATTGTGTGCCAAGTTCCAAGAACAAGTTCACAGCGTAGCATCAAGAACGTGTTACAAGAACAAGTTCACAGCGTAGCATCAAGAGCGTGTCAGAAGATCCAAGAACAATTATCAACACGCAAAAGGCAAGAACGTTATTAAACCGTTATTACGAACCCAACCAAAGCCCCAACCCCAATACCCAAAACAACACGAACGTATATAGTTAAGTGAAACTGTAGTAGAAATGTCATAAAATGTGCTAAAACACCATGGGTGCTTATCAACGTGCCTGCAACAACAAATACCATCACATACCATACTGTTAGCTTAAAAATCAATCATACCCATTATGTACATGTAAAAAATAATATACATATTCCCAACCCAAAACATTCCAATACTCAGCAATCAACATGTAAACAGCAACCAACATCAATATCAACATCGATATCAACATCAACCAACATCACTATCAACATCAACATCAACGCCTTAAAACCGCATTAAAGCTGCAACTGATCAATTGGGCCATGAGAAAAATACCGCCCTATCCCATCTAATGATACTTGGTGGACCTTGGTTGATAGGTTTCTTTAACTATTGGTTATCATAATTCCCAATAAATTAGGTAGTAGAAATTCCAACAAATGCACCAATCAACCAGGTTCTTTTAATTGCTAAATTTACACCATTGTTAACCACTATAAACTACTATTAACCATTATTCACCATTATTAAACATGATTCATGGCTCAATTCCTCTGAGGGACTAAAGACGGCATACTGCAACTTGGGGTCCAAGTTGTCCCGTTCGCCGCCCCAATCGGACGCATAGAGCGCCTGAAAAACGTACGGCCGATCAAAGCCAATTTGGGAGTTCACCCCAGTGAGTAAACCTGAAATTTCGGCTTGATATGGTTCTGGTTGGTGGTTTCAACCCCTCTGAAAAATATTAGTCAGTTGGGATGATTATTCCCAATAAAATTCATGTTCCAAACCTCCAATCAGGGTTGAATGATGTTGACTGCACATAAATGTACGGAGAAAAAATGTGCTTCAAACAGATAGGAAGTATTAATATGTTTTTTCATCCTACTGCATGTGCAAATTGTTCTAGCGCCGACCTCCGAGTCTTCTGCACTAAGCACAGTTGGTTACCAGCGAGCATCTGTTGTCAGTTTATCTCATGAAAGTATCTGGAACTGGAAGGAGCCCATCAATTTGAGATCAGTTTACAGTAAGAGATTTATCTGTTCAAAAGGAAGATCACAGGTGTGATCCAGGGTTTTCTCTTAAACATTCCAAGTCAGATTTTCACTTATCGGGTCATTGTGCGAGGTAAAACCCTCTGACTGTCCTGACAGACATTGGAACATTGCATGACAGGTAGTGGGTCGGTCAGTCTTCCATCTGTTGATTACTCCTTCACTCCCATTCTGCACATGTCTTACCATCTGGTTATTTAAGATAGCCATGGAAAATAACCATTTATAGATGGTTTACCTATTAATAGCATGGTGGATTGTTCCATGGCAAACTGTTAGTTAGTCATAACCAGGTTGGGTATTTTCAACTTTAGGAACATCATCATCCTATGGACAGAAACACATGGGAATCTCCCTGGATTTTCGTGTCGAAACCTTCACCAAGTCCGAGATGTCCGAGAAGCAAAGCCCAGAATGGCACCCAGAATCACAGACACCAAGGATTCAGGCAGGAAGTTCAGTCTCGCGCCTTGGAGTCGACGAAGTTCTGATGATTTTTCGCTGGATGACAAAAACCATGGGGTTTTTCCATTGGGTGAAGATGCGGGATGAACAACCCGTTTTTTAAGGGATCAAAATGGATCAATCTGTTGAATGTCAACCAAAAAGTACCCTCTGGTAATTTAACATAGCTATTGAAAATTGCCATTTATAGTGGATTTACCCATTAGAAATGGTGATTTTCCATAGTTACGTTAGTTTACCAGAGGGTAGAATGTGAATAAAGTGAACCTTGATTCTTGAGAGAGGGAACTCATGGACTCCGACCTGGTGGTTTCAACAGCATTGAAACTCAACTGGATGCTGATGTGGGGGGCCGCACCAGCAAGCACCATGAGCAATACTCAGACCTGTTGCTTGAATGGTTAGGATTCTGCATGGTCCATGATAGTTTCACGGTTTCACTAAAAGCGCTGATCCATACAGGTAAAAAACCATCTACCCGCGTTGCGGCGACAATAGAAATAGCTGCTGGCTGTCGTATCCTTTGATTGTTTGCGGATGACCAAATTATTTGACCTAGACCGAACCTCCCCAAATTTGACCTAGATACCTCAAAATGGATTATGATCATCTCCAAAATATTGCTGGTTGGTGGTTTCGGTTTCAACCCCTCAGTTGGGGTTACTATATTCCCAATATATGGAAAGTCATAATCCATTCATCTTCCAAAGCACCAGATTGGCTAGTACAATCGCCAATTTTCTTGCCCATGAGTTCATGATCGAGACACGGTGGATGAGATTGCCAGAGACCACCACCAAAAGCAGTGTCACAGCCACGCCAAAGACCTCAAAAGGGGGATATCCCGCCCAGGAATCCGTGAAAATTTGGCCAAGAACATTTCTGCTCCCGATACAAGAAGTATCCCTAAATTAATGGCCCTGGCTCATAAATGTTGGGGGACAATGACACAATTTTCAAGTACATCATGTATTTGGATGAGAAAACATGCAATTATGGGATTTCGAAATTATGCCCACGAATCATCAACAAATTTCGGGGGCCCTTTGGTAAAAACTCATGGTTTCCTGTTCCCTTCAATCCCATGAGACCCAAGATGGGCATGGAATCCGTGTCCCCGTTCGATTGGAAGCGCCCCCGTTTGTTCCAAAGTTCTGTTGTGCAAAAACATGCCATTCAATACAATCGGTACCTGTCATATGAACCATTCAGTCTTGGCTTAGGAGTCAAAAAAACTTGCGCCATATCGATCTGCGTCTCTTAAAATGCAGAAAAAAACCAAAGAACTAGTGGGTACCATTGGATCTCTGGTAAACTCACATTTCATGGACTTTTTGGAGCTGCGTATAGCTGCCCACGTGGGAGCTGCGTGCAAGGTGCAAGCCTCTTGACGGAGTAAACTGCCTACCTTCCAAAGGTGGCTATCATTTATCATGATTTTTCATGACTTGGAGCTGCAAAACTAAGCAAATCACCAATCAAGCAATGGATTCGATGGACCATTTTCCATAGCTATCATAGTTTCCCAGGTGCCCAAAAATGCCATACGACTTGGGCTTCGGAAAATGCGAGCCGGACTTTCTCGGGCTCCCAACCAGCTGTTCAGCCCGGTCAGTGATGACTGGCGGTGATGGTCAAGTCACTGAATTCCCATTGGACGGTTATATGAGGCTTTCCACAGATGCGGGTATCCAAAAATGGTTGGTTTATCATGGAAAATCCCAAACAAAAATGGATGATTTATGGTCTATGTGATACTGGTTGGTGGTTTCAACCCCTCTGAAAAATATTAGTCAGTTGGGGTTACTATTCCCAATATATACCAGGTACCTCATTGTGACCTTTTGATGTGTACAGGGGGTAAAGAGGTCACTTAGCTAATTACATATCAAAGGGTAACTTAGTAATATCAAAGGGGTAACTTAGGAATATCAAAGGGGCACTTAGGTTACGCCTAGGGTGCCAAAAACAAATGCAATCAAATGATATTCAAACAAGATAGAGGTGACATTCAAACATAAGCGACACAGTGAACACTAACGCATGAGGGTCACCAGATCCTCGTCGCCGTAGCACGATGTGTGCATCGGCGACAGGCGGGGTGCCTGGTCCAAAGCCAAGTGGTCCATCCTTAGATTATTGTGTTTGCTGACTACCCGAATGTATTGATGGGACGATTGGATAGTTTTCCCTATGGAACAAATGTAAAATTGAACAACAATCCCATTGCATACTTGAAAAACTGCATGCATACAACCCTCCAACAAAAACATACCCTTGAATTTCCAAAGCGTTCTTGGTTCAGAAACCCAAAATTACTTACTATACCTCTAGGAGATGTTGGCCTCAGAGCCAAGCAACTTATGCAACTTTGGGCGAATCTTCCAAAGAAGACGCCCTTCGGCCACCGCCTCTTGCGCCAAGCCTTAGTCGAACAAACAACAAATAGCATTTACCTATGGGGCACTTGGGGAAAAAACCTGACTCTTGTCATATGTTGCCACTCAGTAACTGTTCAAAGCGCTGTGGAAAAGATAGTTTGCAGTTTGGAGCTTCTGTAAGCTCTCAGGTGGCAAAACAATGCCATGCTGGAGGGAAACGGCTTGGCGAATTGCAACGGCATTGACAAACACAGCAGCACGTAGCCTTAATGGAAAAAAAAAACAATGTCCGGAAATCTCAAGCAACCCCAAACTTTATCAGCATATCCATGCACCAAAGCTTGCAACATTTTGTCACCAAGACACTGTGCATGTATATCTTGGGGCCGCTGCTCAGCAATTGCCACTGTGATTCCCATTAGCCATCGAGCTAGGATAACAGATTCCTTACATTCACAAAAGGTAATGGTTTTGTCGGCTGGCCTTTAGAGGTACAAACAACATCAAACATCAAGTATGTAAAACATCTGAGGTATGTTCTGATCCATTGAAGTGCTTTTGCGCCAGGCTCGGGTACTGCTTCTGGACTTGTAGGTGCCTCCTTAGCATTGTTAAAACTTCCAATCCCATTGCATCCAAACTGGACAGATGCTTCAAAAACCGGACATCCCCCCACGATAAACAAAGCCCAGTGACAGCTTGTAAAACTGTCCACGGTTTCCTGAGCCACGAGAACAACAACAACAACAACAACGACGTTTTTCTCAAGCCTTAATAAACATCCTAGATTCGAATCCTGTGCGTCTTGCACAACCTGCAGAACTCCACATATGCCTTTTGTAGGCGTTCATCAGGATTTGCACCTGCATATTGCATGCATGATGTGACATTCACTATTATGTGGGAACCTTGTGCGCAACACTACACATACAGTGCCTTCCCATACTTCATCCGTTTGTGATAGTTCCACAAGAGCCTCAATTCATTTCTACATTTTGTACTTCCCTCAAACACCATTGGAGAATCACAGGCACAAAGCATGCACACATGCACACACGTACAATTAGAGTGCAACAAAAAAACCGACGCAGCTGCGTCTGGCACCAAGGTCAAGTCAAACACATGAAGGAAGTCATAGCTCACCACTTCCACGTGCCATCCGGGCAAATTTACCCATGCATTAGGTTTGCAAGACTGGATGAACTCAGCAGTCCCCACCAATGTTTGTCGATGTTGTGCATTGGGCCCAAAATGGGTAAAAAGCAGCTCTGAGTTTGACATCCGAGATGCATGACAAGACCAGCAGCAACGTTGCGACAGCCAAGAAATAGTCAGGTGGTAAGCTTTGACAAGATACTTCTCGTCCCCACGGTGCACAGTCAAAATTCCCCTGTACCCTCCAGCAATTTCTTGACCACCTTTGTTCTCCCTACCAGGGATTGGGTCCCCAAATGGTCCAATTTCGAAAAAACGTCCCATCATCAGCTCTGTCAGGGAATGTACCAACCATGCATCCAACGTGTCCACAGTCTCATTGCAACTCCTACTGTTGTCAGTGCAGTAGCAAAGAAGACGACTGTCCCAAACACTGCAATTCTTCACCAGTAACGAGGCAAAAGAGCAAACAGTGAAGCTCCGGCGGCGATGACTCTCACAGTCGTCCCCGTGCAGGATCAACGGGATACATTTTCTCAGATCTGTATCCTTAAGAAACGAAGAATGATGAATGAACATTAATGAACCAGTCTTTGCAAGTTTGAACAATGCTGGCAAGTAGCTGGGTCACTCAGTACTGGGTGTTGTTTGAAGAAATCAGAGTGCTTCATGTGATCCCAGAATTGCATGATTGCCTCAATCAAGAAAGCTTAAAACTCTTAAACTATACCCTGGCAGCGCATGTAGTGTGTTCTCAAGTGGACGTATCAAAAACAAGGAACATTGTCGTCATCTCCAATAAATCGTTTTTTGAACAGCTGCCAGTCATAGCTGTAGATGGAAGCAAACCTCAGCTGGCAAACAAGGCCTACCCCCCATAACATGCAAGGGCAGCAACGTGCAGACACAAGGAACATTGAACTCATATGAACTCATAATACTGGCCATGACTCACATCGGTTGGTAGGAACACGTGCCAGGATGAAAGGTGGTACTTCTTCTCATAGGAAGGGTCTTCCAGTACGACAGGCACCCTTAGTTTCACAAAGTATACCACAAACACATGTGTATAGCTTCCAAACAAAAAACATAAACACACATACGTGCAAACTTGACATCACAAAAAATAGCTAGAGTAACTCGACGGGAGTGGGAAGCATGCGTCTCCACTCCTGATTCGAGACCCAATCCCAAAAGATTCTCTGTGCGTTCTTCTCGTCGAGCCTTTCCATGCGCAGAAGTTCTCGCATGTTTGGCCTTGGGTGCTGGTTCCGTACCATAACCTCCTTAATTAATCTCACTGAATTGTTCTAATGCAGAAATGTTTGATTGCATCCTAAGGGACGGTAACAACCTTCTAGGGAATCTTCTGCGGATGAGGCCCAGCATAGACATCAAAGTACGAATGCTTACCTAAGGAAACAGAATGGTTCCCCCTTTTGAGAAATGTCATGCATATTGTGTTTATGTTGTTTTTTTTTGCAACCAAGATACTTTCCTACCCAGCTCCAAAAATTCCTCTACCAGATCCATTGCTCTTCTAGGAAGCCCAACTGGTGTGGTGTCGAGAAGTGTTTTTTTTGGCACATCAGCCGATATTTGATCAAGCACCTAAATAGTATAGTATATGTTGCCAAATGTTTTCAACAGAAAAAAAAGACTTTCAATGGCTATTGTGGGATGTTTGCAGGGTTCAATGCCTATGCCAATTTATGTAGTTTCTGGGGGATGACATATGAATATAACATATTATTATAAATAATCCCCCAAGTAGCCCCCTACCCCCTTCCAGAGCCACACAGACCAAAGATTCATGAAAGCCTTGCATGCAGGCTGGATCACACGTACCCAAGCAGCAACAGACTGCCGCAGGCGCATGGGGTGACCAGGTGTTTTTGACGATTCTTCCCCCTAAATATGTGATGTGAAACGGTTTTGTGCGCACACAGCACGATCTACAGTAGATCGTGTTCCCAGAATGGTGTCAGGGTAAGAACACTGACATGTCAAAATACCAAACAGCCATCGAAACAAAATGGTTGAAACCTATATGATGTGTTCAATTTAAATTTGATACATCCAAAAAGGCTGTTGCTGAAGCCAGGGTTTCTGGCCTGGCTCGGGACCACCTCGCAGACGGGATTTTTGCAAACACCCAAATCTCATTCCCAGTGGAATCACAGGACAATCGCTGTAGACTAAGATAATGATATTTTAATTTGGGACCGATAGGGTTAAAAGAACAAACATATGGGTGTTTGCAAATATGGGATTGGACAACTGAATGTCGGATTGGATAGCCTTTTGCATCATCCAACTCATTTGAATGGCACTCATGTGGTTCTGTTCCAGGTAATGTTACGACAACAAGACCATGATCTGAAACATTATGGATACCCCATGAATTTTGAATTGAAATCAACCCTCCACTTCTGAACCACTGCCATCAGAAATATCATCCCCATCACTCTGCGCAGGCGTGGCTTGATTGGCCCTCTTTCGAGGCCCTTTGGTTGCAGAGACCCTGCGTCTCCCATCCCGAACATCTCCCTCAATTTCACTTAACGTGGGCTTTTGCAAATCCACCCACTCTGAAAATTCTTCGGGGATCACCTCAGAAAGGGGCTTGGAGGCTCTGTCGTTGGCATATTGAACCAAATAGGGCAACCTCTCCTCATGTCGGCGCAGCACACGTACCTTAGTTATCGATTTATGAAATGGGGTCCAAAGATCCAATATGGGAAGTGATACTAGTAACTAATAAACATAAACTCTTGAGAATGATGGGGAACATATGTTAAGTTTGGTGATAACCAAGATATAAAAAAAAAACAAGATGTAACACTGCTGGACTTATCTATTGTTAGTGCAGGGTTGTTGGAATAGCTCAGTTGTAATTCTACTTGAACTTATTTTCTCCAAGTCACAAGCTCTTCGGAGTTGCGGACTGGAAGGGTCTCCAGCTCCTCGACGATCTTGGGGATCTCGTTGAAGCACTTCTTCAACCTTGGTTGAATGAGGAATGGAACATGTTTGCTTAATATGTTGTAAGGTTTCTTGACCGGTGGACTCCCTTCTGGAATAATGGTAATGCAAATTGAGTAACTTGTTGTGCAGCTGCTTGACTTCGGCCAATGCCAGCTGGGCAGGGGATTTTGCTTTCTTTTCCTTCTTATTCTTTATGGTCCCTGTTTTCAAGTCCATATGCGCCTGGGACTCTAGGCTGTCAAGACCAACTTTCAACTGTTTGGATAGCAGCTCCTTCATCGAAGAAGATCTAACCCGACCTCCCACTTTCATCTCAGTTTCGCCTTTAGTTCCCGACGAAGTGGTTTCAACCACCTCTTTCAGCACCTTGTACATCTTCATCTCAGGGCACTGTGGGTGTGACACACCTGTCTGTCCTTAGATTCTGTTGTTTTGGCACCCCGGGATGGAGTATTGGAGTATCGAAAAATGGTTTAGCATCAGGACCCTTCTAAAATAAATAGAATTATTTGGAGATATAGGGATTTAAATAGATAGTTTACCATCTGAGCCCTTTTTAAAAAATATTACTGTAATTGTTTGCAGACCTATGTGAGGATATGATATGGAAGAATGGTTTAGAGTGACCCTATCCCTTATCTTCGATATCAACCCATGTGGGGATATGATATGATATGATTTGATTTGATATTTGAAGGATAGTTTGACAGGATGACTTCAATTGAGTGTCATTTCTTTTGAAATTTGAAATTTGGAAAAAGATAATAAGGGAATATGGCTGAGGACCCTATTCCTGTTTGGACTAGTTTCCTTTGCAGAGGGACTCCACAAAGCCTTTGGCCTCCTTTGAACGCCCGTAGATCTTGTACAACTGAAGTTTGGTCACCTTGGATGAGTGGGAACTTCTACTATGGTATGGTAGATTTGTTGTAGTTGTGAGAAAACAACTAAAAACCAGGGGTGGCGAAATCCCATTGTTATGTTAAATGCTTGTGAAGGACCGTGACATAGTTGTCTGTGCGAAGCTGCTCACACCATCGAACGAACTTTTCCTCCACAGTGATTGAATCAAGCTTCCCATCGCTCAGCATCCACTGCTTGAGCATTGACCACCTAGTGGAGGGGATCATTTGAGACATAGGAAAGTACCAATAAACGAGTTGAAATTGTTCACCTTTTATCATGCACCAGCCATATAGCATCATACATATAATATCATATATGCTATAAGCTCTTGGGTGGTTCAATCATTCACCCCTCCCACCTTTCTCCATCACTGCTGAGAGAGAACTTGGCTAGCAAGGCCGGTTCGCAAGAGCGAACTACAGCACGGCGTAAAGCCGCATACTGCCTCTTTCTTTCATCTCTCGGCATAGCTGTCGGAGTAGCCATGTCGGCAATCTTGTCCTTTTGCTCTTGTGACAGTTTTGCAATCCTTTTGGTCTTTCCATCTTTCCCCTTTTCGCTGCTTTGTGGTACAGAATCGCCAGGGGTGTCCTGGAGTGTATCGTAATTGTCCCAGCCAGGTATGTACACATAATCACCCGTCATATGTCAGCTGACCCTAATACATTACCACTAGTGTTGGGCAACATAAAACGCCAATCCAAGCATAAAAATTGGATTGGAAATATGTATCACATGGGTGGTGTCTTATAGGTGCCACGATACCCGACAACAGCCACATATAGCCACATACCCCACATAGACCCGAGCAGTCCTGCGAAGTAGCCACCGTCGCAGGCGAAGTACTTGGGGATTTGAGATCCTCCAAACAGCTGAAGAGGTCGAGGCTTGGCATGGTCCTGACTCGCTCGAGTGGTGGTGGCGGTGATGTCATAGTAGAGGCATCCTGCCAAGAGGTACAAATTTAGAAAGGGCTAAAGCCTAGAGACGGGCAATGGGATCCAAGTGGATGAATGAATAGGTTCAATGGCATTACTTGAATTCCATTCGCCATATGATGTTGTATTAATAACCTATAGGATTGATCACATCCCCCCACCTGGCCTCTGGGAAGCATTCTTCTTCTGAACCAGACAAGTCAGACTCCGAATCAAACTTCAGTCTCTTCTTTTCTGGACTGCATCCTGTGGGAAACCCTTGGTTGGATCGCTTTACAACTGGAACGATCTCAACAGTTTGTTTCTTTTTCTTAGCGTTCCCACTTTGGCTTTCACTGGATGCAGTGGTGGATAGCTCGGTGTCATGCTTCCTCTTCGGCTGCCCTGATCCTTTGTCGCCCCCATCTTCACCCATAGCCTTGCTTGTCTTGTCTGTCCCCGTGCTGTCAACCACAGGCTTTGCACCATGGTCGTTTGTCTCTGTCACAGCTGTGTTCAAAGTCACTGGAGTTGTCACAGCAACAGCCTTCTCATCTCCCTTGCTGTCATCCATCTTCTGTTTTTTCTCTTTCTTATCCTTCTTCTTCTTTTCCTTTTTGCCAGTCTTCTCGGTAACCTCAATTGCCACCTCTGCCGTGTCATGCTTGGGCTCTTTGCTAGTGCCAGTTCTTGTGTTCATCCTATTCTTCTCTTCCTCCTCAGGTGCCACGGCTGTGGCATCACCAATCTTTGTCTCATCCTTCTTATCTTTCTTCTCCTTCTTATCTTTTTTCTCCTTCTTCTCTCCTTTCTTCGTGCCATTGCTCTTGCCATCTTCACTACCCACACTCAAATCTGCGGGAATCTCTGACTCTTCTGTTTTGTGCGGTTTCTTTGCTTCAGCCTGTGCTATCTGATCTCCTTTACCTTGTAAGCTGCTGTCCATGCTGGCTCTGGCTTGTTCTCCTTTTTCGCCTTCCTTCTCGGCTGCTGTCTTTGATCCCTTGGCTGCTGCAGTTGCCTTCGTTGTTCCTTTAGCGGCACAGAGTTCCGTCGTCTTGTCATCATCTTTGTTCTGTGTTGATTTCTTGCCTTTGGTCTTGTTGTTCTCCTTGGCTGCAGGTGTCTCTGGATCAGCGTCACCCATCTCCACATCCTTCTCCTCACCTTTCTTCTGAGTCGTCTTGGCTGCATGGTCATCCTTCTTCTTTTCTTTCTTGCCTCCTCTGGTCTCTGGTTTCGATGACTCAGCAGTGTCAGTCTTCACATCCTCATCACCTTTCTTCTGAGTCTTCTCGGCTGTATCCTTCTTCTTTTCTTTCCTGACTCCTTCGCTCTCTGGTTTCGATGGCTCAGCAGTGTCAGTCTTGACATCCTTCTCCTCACCTTTCTTCCGAGTCTTCTTGGCTGCATGGTCATCCTTCTTCTTTTCTTTTTTCTCTCCTCCGGTCTCTGGTTTCGATGACTCAGCAGTGTCGGTCTTCACATCCTCATCACCTTTCTTCTGAGTCTTCTTGGCTGTATCCTTCTTCTTTTCTTTCCTGACTCCTTCGCTCTCTGGTTTCGATGGCTCAGCAGTGTCAGTCTTGACATCCTTCTCCTCACCTTTCTTCTGAGTCTTCTTGGCTGCATGGTCATCCTTCTTCTTTTCTTTTTTCTCTCGTCCGCTCTCTGGTTTCGATGGCTCATCGTCACCCATCTTTACATCCTTCTCCTCATCTTTCTTCTGAGTCTTCTTGGCTGCATGGTCATCCTTCTTCTTTTCTTTCCCGTATCCTCCGGTCTCTGGTTTCATTGACTCACCGTGATCCTTCTCACCTTTCTTCCGTGTCTTCTCGTCTCTTCCTCCTCCGGTCTCCAGAGTCTCTGTCTTCCTGCCTGCCATCTTTGGATCTGCTCCTTCCTTGTTCTTCTTGGCATTCTTTTCTCTCTTCTCGGTTGCTGTCTCCGTCTTATGTTTCTTGTCATCAGGTATCTCCGTATCTTTGACAGTATGTTCAGCGTTTGTGCTGGCACCCCCTGGTGTATCTTCTGGTCTGACCTGCGTGTCTTTCTTTTCTTTTTTCTCCTTCTTTTCCTTCTTTTCCTTCTTATCCTTCTTATCCTTTTTGTCCCTGGGAACTGTGGTCACTGAGCTTCCATCTCCTGGGCTGGAGGCAGTGTTGGCCACAATCCTCTCATCCTTTAAAGCCTCGGTCTTCTCACTTGGGCGATTTTTGTTCTTTCCCATCGGTCCTGTGGACGGAAATAAATCAATATTGTGTATTAAAGGGGTATATCATTAAGATTTGGCAAACTCACTGGTTTTTCATTCATATGGTCCTGAAAAGAGGCCTTTGATGAATCTGCCAAAATGGCAAAAATTGCGAGTTTGAGCCCCTCTGGCGACACGCAAGTGACACGCATGTCCTTCGATATACCAAGTGACCCTTTTGATGTTTAAGTGACCCTTTTGATGTTTAAGTGACCCTTTGATATTGCTAAGTGACCCTTTTGATATTGCTAAGTGACCCTTTGATATACTTCGACATTGGCAGGTGACACGCGAATGACACGCAATGACACGCACCATTTTGGCATTTTTTTCAAAAAAAAACGTAATTTCCAAAACGATTTGCTGCACGATTCCGCTTCGTCAGACTACAAAAGAATATCAAAAGCCACCACAGCCCTACTCCAAGTAATTTGCAGGGGCACTCAGATTTCACAGGTGGAACACCTCCCAGGGCACCCCAAAGTATTTCAAAGTGACCATTGACCATTTTGTTATTCTATGGGGTTCTCAATTAAGCCTCTATAATATGGGTAAATATTGGATTCCCAAAAACCGTTTTGGGGAAAGCTCTGAACAAACCAATGGGCCACTTTGAAATAATCAGCAAGCTATCACACTTTTTTTACCCCAATCCCAAAGATCATCATAAGTTGAGCCATGAATGGCAAACTCTAAGTTTCAATTGAATCCGGTGTGGACCCAAAACTATGATACCATGCATGCGACGCATGCTCATCCATTGCTTATTGCCTCTCAGGTTCATCATCAGAATCAAGATCGCACCGGCAATCACGAGAGACACAGCGTAGCTGATTGTATTCGTCCCTGCAGCGGCAGGCTCTAGGATAAGCATCATTGTCTTAGAAAACAGTTTCCTTGCATTGTAAATTTGGTGTGATAAAAACCAGTATTTAAGTCCCATAGCCCCAACGAGTGTTTTATCATATCTTAACATATCATATCATTTGAACCGACATGATACCGAAATAGTTTATGTTTCTGGCCTTGACAAAAAGGCTCGCAGCTGCCCAGCCCAGCAAGAGATACAAATTTTCTCCAAGGAGATCATCGTCAAATACTGAAGCCATTGCTCACGAGTCATCGCTACTACAATTTGTTCTTCTCTGGCATTGAGCTAGTAATGGCTCGTGAATGCACTTTTGATTAACAACCTGAAAGTAGAATATGTCATATGCCATTGCAACAATATGTCATTCGGATGCACATGAGTGCTTTAAGGGCAGCCTTATTTTTTCCACGTCCTAAAGAAATCCCAGCTCCTGACTCCCCTCTAGGTCAAGAGGTTTCGCCAGTGACATCGCTCGGGGCCCAGAAGAAGATCATCTAAGCAGCCGTCATCGCTATCATCGGGATCAGTCTGCGAAATTTGAATCTCCTGGGACGGTTTGCCCCCAAGGATTGCCAATGGCTGGGTATACCAAACTCATAATGGATCCTAAGGTCTATGTTTTGTAACAATGATACCATGCTCACAATCACAAGGGCAATTTGAGCTAGCTGCAACAGATCTTAATCTGATCCCCTATGTTTTGAATACTGGTCGCACTATAGATCTTTAGGACCCAAATATGTTAACATATTTGGGTCCTAAATTTTAATTTGACAATCAATGGAGGTCATCAAACAATACAACCTTTTTTTGGCATTGACTAATAAGTTTCAATGCTGTCCCCTATAAACCCCATAGACCAATCAGATATTTCAGGGACCAAAAAATATAACATATTTCTTTGGGGTCAAACCGATCAAGCTGGTAGTGAATCATATGCCCAACTTATACTTATTATATAATTTGTGACCCAAGGCTGACACACATGGGTTTGGGCTGGGGTTGTTTGAATATGAAACCCTCTCCGGTGAAGAAGATGGAAGATCTCCAGGGGAAAATAGTGCTGCCAATGCAAGACCGAACTGAATCGGATATTCACCCGACCGCTTAAGTGCCTTTGGTTTCCCATTGACCTTTTTGGTGCCTGTCTTGTCAACCGTGATTGAAACCAAGTCGGGTTTGCCATGAATCCTGCACAGCAGAGAGCTGACTGCGTGGCCCCTGACAGTTGGAGGAGACTTGCGCTATGGGATCATCAGCCAAAAGGATAAACTACAGGGCCAAGGTTGGGTGTTCGGGCTGGTATGCCCTCACCTCTACCGTGATACCACTTGAGGTTCCATGATGGACTGCTACTGTTGTGGCAAAAACGGCCATCTCAAGGAGATGTGTCCCATCATGAACTTGACATGCCCCATGTGCGGGAAAGCAGGGCACTTGCAGAACATGAAGTTCCAATCGAGAAGGTGGCCAAGCACAAGGTCGACATGAGAGAAATTGCATAGTACTATATATAGGTCAGTTCCAAGTAAACAACTTACTGTTGTGTTCCTTTGGAGAGCCTAAAAACAAGAACCTGAAAGTTTAAAAGCTGTGATGATACTTTCGTGAAAACAGTGTTCATGCTATCACTCATGTATAGATGGAACTGAACCATTCCCCATATGCCAACATCCATAGTGGTACCATATGCATATAATTGCGAATTCCAGCATGAAGATCACAACCATCGTCATGCAAGCCGTCACACATGCCGGCTCCTTTCCAAGGTCTCCTTCAACATCTTCACGTTGAGAGGCCGGTCCAGTGTGTTCAGTTTGTCCAGGTTTCCCCATAACCTTGCAGCGACAGTTGCCCCAACTGGTTTTACATGGGGCAATTTATGTACGAGATAGGCCTTCGAACGGGGAACTTGCAATGCATTAAGCTTTTAAGCTTCAAGCGACTTTAACATAGGTTGCTACCAACAAGCCAGTTCAGGGCAGCCAAGGAGCACTGTGGGCTTTAAAGTTTTCGATCCAAAGTCACCCATGCAGAATGACACCCTCCTGATCAAATTGATTTGGGATGGTTGTGGGTATTTGATGGACTTGGTATGATTTGGTGGATATTCTCATGTAAAGATACATCATATGATCGAAACTCCTAGTATATATTGTTTATCACATGTGGGGTTAGATTGGAAGAGGGCATATCATTTCCTTTACCATCCTTTACCCCAAAAGAAAGAATAAATTCTGTCCTGCAGCCAGCCCATTGCAAGAATCGTCGCACTGGCGCCCAAAGCCACAGCACCTGAGATGATTCTCCCAAAAACTATTCATTTGAATCTATGCAGGGGGATTGGGAATGCAATAAATCATTTTATTTTTAAGGATAAGTTTCTCCGTATGGTGTCCTGACTGGTACTGTGTAACAGTGTGTCCAAGTGATTTTGTTTTCTATTCGGTTATTCATTGTTGTTTCATTGGCCCACCTGTACCCATCAGAACCCTTTTGGAAACAAGGCACCGAAGAACCAGGCTGCTCGATTACTATCTTCAAGTTGCGCTTGATGGCATAAAAGAGTCTCAGTTCAACATAAGGAAATGTATACAACTTTTGCTTATGGATTTCAATGTGGCATATCATATGAATCAACCAGGTAGCATGTACAGCAGTCGCCTCACCATGATGTTGGCTAGTTGAACACAGCTTTGTGAGTTGCCACCCGGGTTGCTCCATCCCCTTCCCGTTGAAGAGGAAGATAGGAACACCCATGTCGAACAGGGCGGCGCACATACAAGTAGTCCTCCAACACGGGTATTTCGTACCTTGTATCCAAAATGACCCAGGATGTCAGGATTGGTAATTTAAGGTGGAATGTAGTGGGGAATGCAGTGGGGGCAGCAACCATCCACACCATATAGTGGACGAGGTGCGGCCATCAGTATGGTAACGAACCCTATAGTCCTCATCAAGTTGTGGTTGCCGCTGTAGAGCACCTCACATCGACGGCGCACACGCACACACACACACATATCCACATGTCATGGTAGCTTAAAGGGATGCACCATTGCTGTATATGATAGCCCCTATTTAAAGGCATTCCACCTTTTTTCAATGCTGCGGATCCTATATAATTAATTAGTTTTTGATGTTCGTCCCTGTTGGCTCACATGTTTGCCCCCATGTTTGCCCCGATATTTGCCCCCATGTTTTCTAGATTCCACACTCCCTCAATAGACCAAGGTGCATCATATTCCTTCCCACAATATCCAGCCAACCGCAAACCTTTTGACAGGTTTGCCTTTCCAGAACAAATCTCTACCTGAGCACGGGACACAGCGAAGGGCAAACGTGGTTTTGGAAGTCTGGAGCAAGTAGGTGTGTTTCATTGTTTTTTTGTTGGGTTAAAAAAACATGTTGCAGTTTACAATCCAAATAAGCCATCGATGCCATTGAACAAAACCTTTATGTTGCAACCAGGGAACGAAATCATTCGGTTTGTCTGGTGTGGGAACTTGCGCCAGCAACAAAAGAACTGGGAGAAGGTTTTTCGCCCTCATCGCGCCTCTACTTTGTATCTAACACCTATGGTTCGACCGCAACCTGGACCCAGAGCCAAATACCTACCAGTTGTGAATCTCAGATCATTCAATGGTTAGGCTTAAACCCAAAAGCTTTGTAACAATACTGCACGCATGCATGTGCTACAAGTTCAACCTTAAACATATCAGGCATTGGCATTGTTTTCCTTCTGCTCCTACCAGCTTGAAATGTATTGCGCATGTATCAAACATGCCAGACCACAAAAGCGCAGCTTGTGGGGAGAACCAGGCGAGATATGTATTGATACAATAGCCTTAAAAATGAGATCATGGTTTAAGGTTGGTACCATTGCTTGGCTGCTCCCACAAAGTTGCTTACAGCCCAGCCGGGAGTTCCCCAGCAAGACATCCCCGAAAAGGAAACCCTAAAAGGGTCCAGCGACATTGAGGGCGATGGTGGAACCAACAGCTTCAACTATAGCTAGGCTAATGAAATTGTTTCAAGTCAACTGGTTATCACTTGAGCCCTGGCAACTTACTTCTTGGGTTCCGGTTTCCTTTTGTGACGGTTCTTTCGACCATCCATGTTCCCACTAGCTTGGAAACCGTTTTCGACCGCCTGTTTCAACGAGTAATATTTGTTTTCATCTTTGCTGATATACACCTTATAGGTGTGCCCCTTCATCTTTCCGCTCAATCGTCTCCGTGTTTCAATTTTCCAGCCATCCTGGCCATCAGCAAGTTCAACAACTTCGAATTTCCTTAGTTACTGTAAGGCTTAAGATCAGTATAGGATGGGTTCCCAAAACATTTGGTGCACACATGCAATTGATATATTTTATGTTGCAGCCCGAGTCTCATTTTGTCACTTTTGGTCTTTTTTGAGTTTAGTAACTCTAGTTGGTGAGCTGGACATGGGACCCTCGCATTTGCCTGATTCAATGCCTCCTGCTGAATCCTAGAGATAGCAACCTTAAAAGACGCAAATGAGAAGTCCTTCGCATCCACACAGCTCACCATAGCCGTTGATCCATGGTCCTTTGCAACAAATGGGATTCACCATGTGGAGGGAACCTTAAGAAATGGTGTAGATAGAATTCAATGGAATGAATTTAGGTTAAACGGAGGTAATTAATCTGAAAGCTGAAAGATATATTAAACATATTTAAATTGAAATGCACATATAGTAGCTTACCCCTTTGGAGAGAAACTGAAAGATGATGTATCTAGAATACAACGAAATAAACTTTGCTTTTGAGGGAACATCCAAATGGAATTATACTTGAATTATGGGATCAATATCTCTCAGTAGGTTGCCTAGAGCTGTGTGCAGTGAGGACCCACGGGCCCACCACAGTCTCCTCATTCTTCTTCGTCTTGGCGAGTGAACCACCAGCAGGCTTCGCTGACTCTGGGGCTTTCGGAGGGTCAAGAGAGTCACTTCCTGGGCTAGCAGGCAGATGGCATATTTAGTTGTTTAAGTTCATTTTTGTTGGTTTTACCAAATCGAAAGTTGCCGATAGCACTTTTATTTATATAACGGGTCACTATTAATCTAAATCATCTATAAATAAGATATCAGTAGCATGAACGAGATCAATTCACCGACGAGGGTCGGGCACTCTTGGTTCGATGGCGATGCTTGGGGGGCTTCACAGGTTCCTGGGGTACCTTCTCCTTTCCTTCATCTTTGTTTTTTCCTTTCTTCGCACTTCCACTTTCCTTTGCTTTTTTTGCATCCGGCTTCACAGGATCTTTGCCCTTTTCTTTCTTGGAACCTTCACTTCCCTTTGCCTTCTTTGCATCAGCCTCCTCAGAACATTGAACTTTGACATCAGCTGGTGTGTTGCTGCACATCCACTTTTGAATCTTCAACTGCTTTCTCATCTTCTTGGCTCTAAGTACTGCTTCTTTGGATGGAAGGTTGGGCGGAATGTCAAACTTGGGTCCCGGTGACGTCCATCTCCGAATGTTGCTTTTTGGAAATTCTTCCCGTATCCTAATCTCCCAGGATCCCGCCTTCTTTCGCGTCACTTCTTTCTTTCCTTTCTCATCATCACAGCTTTCATCTTCTTCATCATCTTCTGCTTCCGAGGCAGCAATGGCAGGGCTCAAGCTGCAAGAACTGGAGTCCCTTTCCTCACCTTTGAGTGCCTTCTTCATCGTTGCTCCTCCTTTTCTGCCATGGCTTGCTACCTTCGCTTTGTCTTTGCGTATGCAAGTCCTTCTGGGTGTAGGTTTGGCTGCTGCCTTTGGTCTTCCTCTTCTCATCTCACCCACCTTCGTGTCAACCTCTCCGTCAGACATTCCAACTGTTGAAAAGCCTGCAGCTGCAGCACTTGGTCGGCCTAAAGGCCTTGCCTGCTTCCTGATGCATTCCTTGCTCACTGTGGCCTTCTCTTTCTTTTCCATTTCATCTTCACTGGTGCTGCTACTGGTGCTGCTGTCCTCAGAGCTGGAACTTTCATCACTGTCACTTTCTCCGTTTCCTTCATTGCCGTTCAAGCTCAGTTCATCCGTCTTGATGGTTGCTCCATCATGATTTCCTTCTTTTTCCTTTTCACCTTCGTTCATCTTCTCACCACTCTTCTTTCCTTCACCATCTCCTTTCTCATTCATTCCTTCTTCTTCTTCGTCTTCGCTGCCATCACTCGAGCTGCTATCGTCTTCTTTTTCTTTCTCTTCTTCTTTCATGTCTTCTTCTTCCTTCTCATCATCATCCTTCTTGTCTCCACCTTTAACCTCCTCATTTGGCTCTTCTTTGTTTGATCCTTCCTCGTCTTCATCACTTGTGTCAGAAGCATCCTGCTTCTCATCACCTCCATCATCCTCTTCGCCTTTCTTCTCCAGATCATCCTTCTCTCCTCCAGCTTCTGTCTTGTGATGTTTTTCTTCGTCTTCTTCATCTTCTTCTTCACTGCTGTCATCACTGGAGCTAACTTCACCACATTCATTCTTCTCAGCAGCTTCTTCGGTCTGTGCCTCCTTGCGTTTCACATCTTCAGGTTCTTCGATGTTTCCTTTCTTCTCATTATATCCTTCTGCTTCTTCGCCACTGTCCTCACCTGAGCTGCTCTCTCCGTCTTCTCCTTCTTCTTCTGCATCACTGTCTTCTCTTTTATCTAAGGCTGCGTTTTCACCTTCGTTCATCTTCTCACCACTCTTCTCACCACTCTTCTCTCCTTCACCATTTCCTTTCTCATTCATTCCTTCTTCTTCGTCGTCTTCGCTGCCATCACTCGAGCTGCTATCATCTTCTTCTTCTTTTTCTTCTTTCGCGGCTTCTTCTTCCTTCTTATCATCATGCTCCTTGTCTGATCCTGCAACCTGCTCATATGGCTCTTCTTTGTCTGATCCTTCATCGTCTTCATCTTCGTCATTGTCATCGACATCACTGCTACTGTCTTCATCTCTGTCAGGTTCTGCAGCCTCCTTTCTTTCACCTGTCATACTCTCCTCATCTTCTCCAGCTTCTGATGCCTCATCACCAGTCTTCGTGTCACCATTGGACTGGATCTCATCACATGCAACTTGTTTCTTCGGGGGTGCTGCTGGCACCTCATCATGATCCTCATCCGACGATGAAGAAGAACTTTCAGAAGAATTTTGAGCTTCAATTCTTTTCACTTCATCCCTCACAGCCTTGGGTACCTGTGACAAGATCCTCTTCCGAATAACATCATTGTTGTCATCATCGGAATCATCATCGGAACCTCTTGAACGATTCTCGTCACTTCCACATTTGTCCTCTTCTGAGTCTTCTTCGTCTTCCTCACTTTCAGGAGCTTTCCTCTTTTTGTTCTTCACCTCTTCGCTTTCTTCCTACGCAATGGCCGATGGGTGAATTGTGGGCAAGTATGGGTAACACAACAGGTGCATGAATATAGGTGGATCCTACTATATGACCTAGGCCACTTACCCTTGATCCTTGATATATATTTTTAATCTGTAATTCAATCAAAGTACACTTTCGAGATCAGTGGTCTCAACTTCTGATTCGGCGGTCTGGGTAGCAGTGACATGGTCATCGTCATCAAGGATGGCGTTTGACCCGGAACGCATCCTTAGACATATGGAATTGCATTCGGTTAACCACATCAGTTTGGTTATTTCAAACAAGAAACATATCAACTTGAGACAAGATATCGATGTCCATCGGTTGGGTTTCCATTTCATCAGGGCTCCTTGGATGTGCGCCCATGCAGGGACGGGGAAGTGGGTTTATGCGTCCTTTGTTGAATGTGCAAATTTACTCTAAACAAAAGCTAAAAAGTACCCAGCCACACACGGGAGGTGGAGCTGATGCTTGAGGTAGAGGGTCTGAACGTCATCTTTTTATGGCGAATCATCACTCTGTGGCATCGCGCCGCCTTAAATACCACATTGCCGACAAATTGTAATGGTTAATGTTGAACCAGTAGAAAACTTATCATTCAGCCATGGCACTTGTTCCAGTATCCATGAGTTCCGATCCAGCTTCTTTTTGTGAGGACCTAGGATTAAAAAATGAATGACAGATTTCAGTGCCATGGATATGATTTTACATGCCAGCTATTGCTATAGCATGTTTTTAGTCCAGTGCCAAGGTACACAGGTCATAAAGGGTGGCAATCTGTTGGATCACCCTTCTAACTTCTCCCTCTCGAGGAACCCGTCGTAGTCTAGCACTGTCAAAAGCTGTGCGTAACCACATGTTACCATTAATCCTGATGTCACCACCGGGCACCAGTTCTTGTTCTTCCTTGACCGACTTTGGCATGTACCTTTCCATCGCTTTTCGTAGTTGCCTCATAAAAATGCAGGGAAGTGGAAGGGCCCCATGTACTATGGTAAGATTAAGATAAGAGACTGACCATCCTCGGTAAGGTTCTTCATCAATGTGCCCGGATCATCCAGGCGTTGATTTTCATTTCCCATGGCTGAAGCACAAGAGGGGCAACTACAACCGATGATGAATCGATGATGTATGTTGCAGTGATTTTCTTCCGGGGCAGATTGATCCCTTTTTATATGTTTGTCACTGTGGTTGGAACCATATGGTTTATATCATGGTCATCTGAACCCATGTCCTGCCATCTTATGTGAGCACCACACAATGCCTTGCACCGAGCCGCAGGTGCTGTGAGGTGAACGTGCAGAGCTCTTTGCCCTCTTCCATGGGCCATCCACCCCATTTTGGATATCATAACCACTCATAGGTGCCAACATCATTATATATCAAAGGGTCACTTAGCCATATAAGTGACCTTTTGATAATCTTAAGTGACCCATCGACATGTAACACCCTAAGTTACCTTCATTGGAGGCCACTTTGAAGTGGCTGGTATATATATATATATGGAAATTCATTAAAAAAATCTTCCAAACCACCAACCAGGATAGATTTATGGTTGACCATCTGGGTTTTTCTATCCCACAGTAAGCCATCCCTCTGGTAGACTAACATAGCTATGGAAAACCACATTACTATAGCTGGGGAAATCAACTATTTCGACTGGGCCATGTACAATAGCTATGTGAAATTACCAGAGGGTATGTTGTAGATTTACGGTTGACCATCTGGGGCATCTGGGGTCATTGGCCAAGTCAAATTGTGTACCTGGTATACCTCAATAATTTGATAGTATAGATGGTACCCTCTGGTAAATTAACAGTTGGACCCTGAAAATATGAACCATTGTTGCTGGAAAGGATAAAGGGTTCCAAGCGGCAGGGTCTGAAAAAAAACTGGAGATGGCAAATCTGTGGGACCCCAAGTCTTACCTCAAACTGGTTGGAAACCATAGGAAACCATAGGAAAATGTGGGTTTAATGGGATTTATAGCTGATTTATGATAGCTAATATCTGGCTGAATTATATATCTGGTTGGTGGTTGAGCCCTACCCCTCTGAAAAATGATGGAGTGAAAGTCAGTTGGGATGATTATTGTTCCCAACTGAACGGAAAGTCACAAAATTCATGTTCCAAACCACCAACCAGAAATATTGAACAAAAATCCTGTATTTGGAGCTGAGTTCAAAATTGTGCTTGGCGAAGAGAGTTTTTCAGGAGGCAATTGGCCAGCATGAACCGCCTGTAAAGGGCCTATCAGGCCTATCATCCTTTTTTGATCCTTTTTTGTTGAAGGGGTTACATTGGAGGCAGTTTGGAAATTCATCATCTACACTGTTTAAGAAGATATCGATAACGGCCATGTTTCAGCAACAATGACAGACATGTCTAGCTGGGAACTTCTTAAAATAGGGTCCCCCGAATCTATTGGTTCACTATGCATCACCGCCGTTGACCTAGAATTAGAAGCTGATAATTCTGGTTTCTCCATGAAAGCTATTGAGGCATGGGTCGAATTTATCAATCCCATTCACTGCCATGGCGTTTCAATGTGGCAGGGGGCTGCATTCAGCATAAAATGTTCTGTGGGTTTCCATGTGGCCTGTAACAGCCCGACTAGACATATCTAATACAATTTGTCTGTGCCATCAGCACGTCAAACGATCTTGGACTCCATCCTTCACTTCTCTGGAAGCTTCAGAGACTTCACCGCAATCCTGGCATTAGCGTTTCAAACGCTTGATCCTACCAGACCACTGCGTATGTGCAATCGTATTCAGCACGGATAGGCGAACGGCGAACCGAACTGGAAAGGGCCGCAAGGACATGCCAAGGGGGCCGCTATGTTCTCACTCAGAATCATGCCGGCATCCCATTGGATGCAGCTCGCAACTAATCATCAACAGGGGGTAGATCGCAGCCACAATTGGCTATTGTTGGCTTTCCCAAGACTATATCCAAAATCCCAGAAATATCCCAATTTATCCATTATAGATTTTCCGTATTAAGATAGATGGATATTGTATATTAACTATTACTGTATTATCCATATATATATATATACATATATCCATATTATATCTATTATCATCCCATGATAATAACCCAATCATATTTTTCATTGGTCCATGCGTGCCCCATATTACCCCAGACTTCAGTCCTTGCCTCGGGCAGAGAGGTTGCAGTCAATAAAGAGCGGGTGATCCTATCAGTGCAGATGGGGATTAAACGGGACTGTTTATGGGATATATATACATATATATATATATATATATGTATGTATGTATGTATATATATATATATATATGTATGTGTATCTATATATATATATATGTGTGTATAGTTTCCATAAATGGGGGTACCCCAATAGCTGGATGCTTTAGAATGGAAAAGCCATCCATGAATAGATGATAATAAACAATAGCCATTCATGTGGGTAAATATGGAGGTTTCCTAAAATAGGGGTATCCTCAAATCATCCATGTTTGTCTGGGATTGTCCTTGTAAACCATCCAGCTATAGAGGTACCCACACTTTAGGAAACCTCTATATTGATATATGCCATAATCTTAACATGAATGAACAAATCTGGTAATCAATGCATAAGGGAACATTTGCGCAGGAGACCATATATGGTCTTTACCACATATAGATTCCTCTCCAGTTTCCCATCATCCAGTTCATGGATTTGAGGGATGTTAACAAGAAAACATTGTGGAACGAAGCCACCAACGTTTGCTATTGTTTTTCTGGAGAGAAGACTTGGATCTTCCTGCAGCCAGTCCAACTATAACTTGGACATTGTGGGGATACTGAACGACTAAATAGGGCCATACAGGAACATTGCCATCAAAAAAGCGGATATCGGATATGTAATGATATGTAACCACCCAAAGTGATATGAGTAATATTAGTTACATCACCAACATTCAAATTGAAGACTTAAAAAACCGAGAAAAATGGACAACGAATCGCTCGAGCCAGGCTGGATCTTTAGATCCCCGTCGGCGAAAGTCACCGAGAAATACATCGGCGATTTTTGACCCAGAACGAGCCCTCGCTGTGTTTGGGTCAAAAAAACCCTTATTGTTTGGTATAATCATGGAATAATCATGGAATATTATCCGATGATCTGGGTTTTTGATAATGGTATAATACTGTAATTATCTTATTGGTTTTTATAATCATGGTATGATCACCCAAACCTGTCTGGGGAAATTATAATCATATTTCACTCACCTGAATAGTGAAGGGCCATGTGGGGATGATTTCCCTTATCAACCATGATTCCAGTGAGGGAGAACAGTGGGGTCGTTGTAATTTACCCAGATAGATTTACCTATAGATAAACCATAGTTATTGGAATTACAAACCAACTTAGCTATCGAACGGGGGCACCACTTGTTGGTATAATAATGATATAAACACCCAAATCTATACCTCTAGCTCTAACACCTAATAATAGCCGTATTCGAATAGATCCATCCGCATTTATCGGTGACATTCCTCCATGGTGAAATCTCCCGAGAATCAAACCCTATCACTAAGGTATCCACTTAGGATATTAGTATTAGATATTCCTATAAAATATATTAAAATATCCATTAAATATTAGGATTATAGGATTGATAGGAAATTTCCACTTGCTATTCGTATTAGAAATTAAAGACAATTCCTATTAAGATATTCCTAAAATATCCGAAAAAAATCGAAATGCCAATTCCCAGTCACCAGGTCTCCATCACTACGCCGCCGTGCAGGGCCTCATCAATGGGCACGGCTTGCGTGGCGACACCCGCCAAAATTTCACGGGGCGCGGTCTCCGCGGTCTCCATTGCAGCCAGGTAAAGCTGAAGGTGGCTTGGAGATGCTTAGAGATAATACCATTGAGACATTCACTGCTTGGTATACCTACCCCTCTGAAACTATGGTTTATAGGTGATATATCTATCAATAACTATGGTTTATAGGTGATATATCTATATACTGGTTCGTGGTTGGTTGACCTACCCCTCTGAAAAATATGAGTTTGCCAGTTGGGATGATTATTCCCATATGGAAAAATGAAATTCATGTTCCAAAACACCAAACAGTTGAGATATTCACTGCAATAAAAAATGGATTCAGTGGATTATAGCATCGATCATCAAAAATGGTTCGGGAAAATGATGATTCAGTTGAACCGGTTGAATCATTTTAATGGGTTCAATTCCATGATTCAGATGGAAAATGATGATACGAAGAATACTTAAAATTATTGGTTTTGGTGGAATCCCGTTTTTACGCAGAATTTTATGTCGGACATTGCCTCAGGCATGAACAAAACAATACATGCTTAGATGAGACCCGGGGAGCTTTCTGGAAGCCAGCCAAGATCCAAAGAAATATGTATAGGAAGCCGCATGGTGGATTACTGTTCGTCGCGGAACTTGCTTGGGTTGAACATGTATCAGCTAAAGCTGAGCCAGATCCTAATGGCTGCAAAGTCAGCCCTCTGGAGTATTTGAATACTTCACCCTAAATCCCAAACCTGATGATGTTGGCATTGTGTTCAAATGATTTATACAGTATACAGAATCTGTGGTGAGGTTTCCTTAAAGTTGTTATCGAGGAAAATTCTGCGTGCATCCATGCTTTTGTTCACCAAACTCACAAACCACTAACAGACTGTACATAATTAATGTCGTATATTGCCGACCAAAACATGCGTATACAGAAAAAAAACAATGCTATTCTTATTATATACGTCTAGTCTATCAACCACATATCTTATTCACCCCTTCACATTGCTAGGACATACTTGATATGGGTTCTTAATCACGTACTAATTGGGATTCTGATTATTCAGGTTCTTGGTTTTACTCGCCAGCAAATAGCAAATAGGGCTATCAATGACTTACTGATTTAACCCCCGGCTGTTTAATTGGGGAGTACCATTTGAATATCAGGTTATCACTATTTGGGGAGTAGTTCCTAAGTATAATCCATGGTAAACCATGGTTTGTTAATCCAGGGTTGACATCAATTAGGAGTTATTGGTATGGAAAATTGGAAAATTGCCCCAAATGATCCCAAATGGAGTTTTCCCAAAATGGGGATACCCCCAAATCATCCATTTTTATGGGGCTTTTCCATTATAAACCACCCATTTTGGGGTATCCCCATTTATGAAAACCCCCAAATCATCTTATCTTCGACTGGCACGGTTTTTCTCAGCGCAGCCACTTTGAGCACCGGCAGCGCCGGCAGCGCCTTGCGAAGTCACGCAGGGTTGCTGTGTGATGCGCAAGCAGTGAAAGGACAGCTGGCCTTACCGAAACACTGGGATATACTCTCTGGTAAACGAACATAGCTATTGAAAATGGCCCAGGTATAGTTGATTTACCGATTAGTGGTGATTTTCCATAGTTATGTCAGTTTACCAGAGGGCATCTGTTTCACAAATAATAAGGGTAATAATATACGATATTCCACAATTAGATAATCATGATAATGATAATACAAGCAGTATATCCTCTGAGAGATATGGGCCATATATGTGTTCACATGCCCATAGTACTCTGGTGTTCACTCTTCAGCATAGTTCATGTATAGCTGGATGTTCATTCCAAAAAAACGACTATGATAGGCATTGACCCATCTCCAATGTCTGGGCAAATGACTATAATCATTTGTGATTTCACAAACCTAGAAGACACATTTACCCTCCGGTAAAATAACATAAACCCTGGCAGATAGGGGTTGGAAGATTAGTTTCCATTAAAAAAATGTGATTCTCAGGGTCTATGTTAATTTACCAGAGGGTAATTTTATTTGGTGAAGGATCCTCTTTTTTGTCAGTGATGGTCAGGTCGTTGTGAGGCCGAAATGCCCAGATGTATCGTGTCGCCTCCTCCAAACGAACAGTTCGATGTGGAGTTTACCCACCATGTGTGGATCATTTTCCGAACTGGAAACCATTGGTTTTCCACCTCTATGTTACCCTTTGGTAAACAAACATAGCTATTGAAAATGGCCATAGAAATAGTGGATTTACCCATTTCAAGAGGGCGGGCCCGACCCCTTCGTCCAAGGGGGGGCTTAAGGGGGGGCTTAAGGGGGGGCTTAAGGGTCACGAAGGGGCTTGCCCCCCCCCCCTCCCCATCGAAGGGTCAAAGCCTTAAGGGTCGAAGGCAGGCTTAAGGGGGGCTTAAGGGGGCTTAAGCGGGGCTTAAGCGGGGGGCTTAAGGGGGGGGCTTAAGGGGGGGAAGGCTTAAGGCTTAAGGGGGGGGAGCTTAAAGAAGCTTGAGGGGGGGGGGGGGCTTAAGGGGGGGGCTTAAGGAGGGCTTAAGGGAGGGCTTAAAGGGGGGGGGAGCTTAAGGGGGGGGGGGGCTGGGGGGGGGGGGGGGGCTTAAGGGGGGGGTGGGTGGGGGCTTAAGGGGGGGCTTAAGGGGGGTGAGGGGCTTAAGGCTTAAGGGGGGGGAGCTTAAGGGGGGGCTGGAGGAGGTTAAGGGGAGGCTGACTGGGCCTGCCACAAACCAAGTTCAAACAAAAAAACCGCAGAACTGGGCCTGCCACAAACCAAGTTCAAATGAAAGGGGTCCTGCGCAGAACTGGGCCTGCCACAAACAAAGTTCAGATAAAAATATTCCTGCGCACAACTGGGCCTGCCACAAACCAAGTTCAAAAAAAACATTCCTGCGCACAACTGGGCCTGCCAATGTGACCCATACCCGGGTTCTGACGGTGCGAAACGGTGTGAGATTCACAACTGCACCAAAAATCTCTCTGAGCTTGTAACCATGGCAGGAGTAGCGCTACCTGTGCAATCATGGGTGGCAAGGTGACACTCCTGGCTCGCGGAAGCAACGGACGAGTTCACAACATGTAGAACCTCAACTCTCGACCTAGCTCCATATGGTGACAACCAGGTACACCCAACCCTAGAACTTCTAGAACCTGGCATCTTAGCGCGGAATCCTCACAACTCAGGACAACCAACCCTCGAACCTTCAATAAATATAACGAGTCAGTGCTAAGTCTCGAACCTTCAAATCAGTACAACCAGTTGCAACTAACTCGAAGTAGGGACAAATTTACAACCAGTGCCTACGTACCCAAGACCCGGGCTCTTGGACTCCTGGCCCTACAAAGGAAAACAACACGTGGAAATGAATATAGGAAAAATTTGCAACCAGGGCCTACGTACCCTAGACCCGGACTCTTGGACTCCTGGCCCCACAAAGGAAAACAACACGTGGAAATGGATACAGGCGGGGAATTCGTACAGACTTACGACAGGACTAATAACATTGAGCGTACACCCGGACTCTTAGCCCTGGAAAGGGAGTGGCAGTGGCTAACAACATGTGGAACCTGCTGAAGAAGCTGTATGGACTTTGTCAGGTTCAAGGGATGATCACGCAGACGTGACACTCGCTCCGATCTAAAACAAAAGGCGACACACCACGCTTATGAGATGCATGTTGTGAACCCTCGTGAAAGTGCCAAACAAAGGAGCACCCCGCTATCCCGCCGACCCAGCCTGCCAGTGTTCTGTCGCTGCAGGAGGCTCCGTCCCGGAGCCGGATCCGCCTCCCGTCGAACTCGCACAACCCCGAAGTCCTCAGGCGGCGGCGGCCGTGGTGGGCAAGAAAATGGAACCCAGAAAGTACGCAACCAAGCTTGCAGCGCGTGCGGGGCCGATGCGGCGCGACAACCGCAGGCGGCACCTGACTGAAGCTGGGACAGTGTGTGCAACAAGAAATGCTGTGGTCCACACAGAAACAAGTCGCCATTGGAAATCTAAAAGAAAGCGACTACAAAGTTTCACGTTCAACGTCTATTGGTGTGTGATTTTGATGGGGGGATCTTTCCAGGGACAGCTGGATCTCATTCGTGCAAACTCTAAAAAAGGTTTCCAGTTAGCGACCCCATGGTGGAACACGGAAAACAGAAATGCGAGCAGGGCGCCACCTCAGGAGGGGGTTCCCGGACAAAGAGTTCTCCGGCCGGTAGCCGGGGGCACGGCAGGCAGCGGGGCCGGCAGTACTGGTTTGAAGTCCGGCCGTCGGTGCCCCACACGTGACGGTGGCATTCGAGGCAGAGATTCCAGTACCGCAGCCTTCCGTGCTGCCGCCATTTGATGTGCTCCCATTCCTGCAAAGAAGCACAAGATAATGAAGGTCCAAAAAACAGGAAAACACGATCCCCAACACACACGAGCAAAACGGGCATTGAAAGAGACTCACGGTCTGGTCCGTCTGGCCAAGCCTGCCACTGCCGAGCCAAGTCCTGGCTTCGAAGAGAAGACAGCCACCTGCCACAAGGGCACTTTGGCCCGCCACTGCCGACCATGTTGTGCACAGTGCGAAAACCTTTGAGCCACACCTTTCGCAACAAAACCGAAAAAGCCCCCTTGGAGCCGTAACATTGTTGTCAGCGTGAAAAAGAAAAACCATGGTTCCAAGTAAATTGCAAAAAAAACATCGCAATGTGACTCTCACAGCAAACCAGGCCAACAAGCCGAGAAATACGAACAGCTTCGGCTTCGGCACCACAAGCATGCGTGGCCAGAGCCATCGCAAAACCAGAAACGAAGAGGACAAGAATAGAACGAAAACGACAAACGGCGACAAAACCGAAAAAGCCCCCTTGGAGCCGTTCTTTGTTGTTTGTCTAAAATGTTCTGAAAAATTGTTCGGATGGAAACGCGTCAGCGTGAAAAAGAAAAACCATGGTTCCAAGTAAATTGCAAAAAAAACAATTGCCACGTGACACTCGAAGCAAACCAGGCCAACAGGCCGAGAAATACGCACAGCTTGGGTTTCGCCACCACAAGCATGCGTGGCCAGGGCCATTGCAAAAACCAAACACGGCCAGGACAAAAATGGAAACGAAAAAGACAAACGGCGACAAACCGAACGAGCCCCCTTGAAGCCGTTCTTTGTTGTTTGTCTAATCACGTTTCCTTTCGGGGGGAGGGCGCAGCGCCCCCCTCCCGCCGCTTTTTTGCAAGACTCCAGCACTTTTGCGCGCTCCCCCGCCTGGGGTGGTCGGGTTAGTTGTAATTGGTTGTTTGCGAAAACCTTTGAGCCACACCTTTCGCAACAAAACCGAAAAAGCCCCCTTGGAGCCGTTCTGTGTTGTGTGTCTAAAAATTTCGGAAACATTGTTGTCAGCGTGAAAAAGAAAAACCATGGTTCCAAGTAAATTGCAAAAAAAACATCGCAATGTGACACTCACAGCAAACCAGGCCAACAAGCCGAGAAATACGAACAGCTTCGGCTTCGGCACGACAAGCATGCGTGGCCAGAGCCATCGCAAAACCAGAAACGAAGAGGACAAGAATAGAACGAAAACGACACACGGCGACAAAACCGAAAAAGCCCCCTTGGAGCCGTTCTTTGTTGTTTGTCTAAAATATTCTGAAAAATTGTTCGGATGGAAACGCATCAGCGTGAAAAAGAAAAACCATGGTTCCAAGTAAATTGCAAAAAAAACAATTGCCACGTGACACTCGAAGCAAACCAGGCCAACAGGCCGAGAAATACGCACAGCTTGGGTTTCGCCACCACAAGCATGCGTGGCCAGGGCCATTGCAAAAACCAAACACGGCCAGGACAAAAATGGAAACGAAAAAGACAAACGGCGACAAACCGAACGAGCCCCCTTGAAGCCGTTCTTTGCTGTTTGTCTAATCACGTTTCCTTTCGGGGGGGGCGCTGCGCCCTCCCTCCGAGCCCCCCTCCCGCCGCTTTTTTGCAAGACTCCAGCACTTTTGCGCGCTAATCTTTCATCATGGCCTTTGCAATCATATGCCGACGACGTACCATCATGGCTTTCACCAAAGGAGCACCACTAATGGCTTTCACACAAAAAGCATTACTACTGCTGTGACATTGTTGCGCTAGCAAACACAGGGGCCGGAAAATTTCAACCTCGAAAACAAGAATGGCTTTCACAAACAGACTATGAGGACGCAGCCTTGCATGGCCAAAGACATTGCAAAACCAAACAAATAAGACAAAAATTTAAACGCAAAGACAAACAGCAACAAACCGAACTACCCCAGCCCCGCTCCTGCCTCTCCCTCTTCAGCCCCTAAGGCCCCCCCCCTTGACGCTCCCCCCCTGGGCCCTAAGGGCCGCCCCCCTTGACGCTCTCCCCCGCTCTGGGGTAGGTCGGGTAGTTGTATAGTGGTTGTTTCCTTTCCGGGGGTAGGCGTCTGCGCCCTCCCCCCGAGCCCCCCTCCTGCCGAACCTTGACCTGGCATCTGCACCGGAACTGCCCGGAACCTAGCGGAACCCTCCGGAACCTTCATCTGCCATCTGCACTGGAACTTCTGGAAACCTTCCGGAACCCTCCGGAACCTTGTCCCGCAGCGCGCACCGGAGCACAGCGGAGCTTATAATTGGCTGAAGACCCCCAGTGCTTCGCTGTTCGCGAAAAAACAACCCTGACCCGCCCATCTTTGGGTTTGGCAGCTGCAAGGAACGCTTTCTCGGTTTCTCTCCGGACCAAAAAGGGACCCAAGAAGAGCGCGGTGCCTAGAAATACGACCCTCTCAGGTTCTGGCAGCTGCAAGGAGTGTCTTCCCTGCTGTTTCCACATCCAGACAGGGCCGCCAACAAAAGCGCGGTGCCTAAAAATACGACCATCTGTGGCCTTCGCACCAGCTGGAAACGCCTTCCCGATCTCCCGCCAAGTCAGCAAGGAACGCCTTCTCGGTGTCTCTCCAGGGCAAAAAAAGTCCCTCTTTGCTGTTGTGGGTACAAAGAAACCATCGCGCCCCCTTCAAGCCCCCTTCAAGCCCCCTGCAAGCCCCTTCACCTTGAAGCCCCCTTGAAGCCCCCTTGAAGCCCCCTTGAAGCCCCCTTGAAGGTCTCGACCTGCAAGCCCCCTTCAAGCCGCCTTCGTGCCCCCTTCAAGCCCCCTTCAAGCCCCTTCGTGCTTTCTGAAGCCTTCATGATGGTTAGGCCCCTTGAAGCCCCCTTGAAGCCCCTTTGAAGCCCCCTTGAAGCCCACCTTGAAGCCCCCCTTCAAGCCCCCCTTCAAGCCTTTTGAAGATGAAGGGTACTATCAATTTTAGTCTTTGGATCCTTCCTGCCCCTTCAAGCCTTCAGCCTTAAGCCCCCCCTTAAGCCCCCCCCCTTAAGCCTTAAGCCTTCCCCCCTTAAGCCCCCCCTTCTTATTTTTAAGCCCCCTGTGAAGGCCCCCCACCTTAAGGTCCCCTTAAGCCCCCCCTTTAAGCCCCCCCTGAATGAAAGCAAAGCCCCATTAAGGTCCACTACCCCTAAGCCCCCCCCTTCTAAGCCCCCCTAAGGGACCACTTTCAAGCCCCCCCTAAAGCCCCCTTCCACCAAGGGTACCTTGCACCCCCCCTTAAGCCCCCCCTTAAGGTACCCCTTAAGCCCCCCCTTAAGGTTGCGCTGTTTGAAGGGTGAAGGGCCCAGTATGCATTTCAAAATGGTGGATCTTTCCATAGTTACGTTAGTTTACCAGAGGGTAGTTTAACCCAGGGCAGTCCAAGAAATCGCTGTGCCATGGTGGATTTTGGAGGTGCCCCATGGACCTATGACCAAATCCTACCAGATCTATTCTCCCAAAGGTTGCCCCATCAAAAATCCTGATATCCTAATATTCTCCTTAGTAATGTTCCATGAAACCCTCATTAAGAGGAGTATATTATGGATATCCGGAAAAAAACATTCTGAATATATCCATATATCCGTATATCAACAAACTACACGGATACATATATTATCCTGACAATATCATCCATTCAATATATGTGTGTGTTTATCCATTCCGACCTGCATCCCTATGTTGAAAAAAACCTCTTTCCCCTGAAAAATCCCTTCCTCAGTTCGTATTTTGTACACCCCTCAGAAACCATGGTGGATATATATATATATATGTATATATCCACACAATGTCATATAGTTGATTACCAATGATTGCTACATAAGCCATTTGATATCCAATAATAATATCCAATAGCACTCATATCACATATACATATATTATTAGATGATACAATCAACTGGGTATCATTGGATCATGTTCATATCATATAGATATTATATCAAGCCCATATATATATACAATCTCCAATAGTTAGTTGCTAAAAGATATCGAACAAATGGTTATTCTATTGCTATCGTTTGTTTGCTATTGGTATAGTTGATACTACCCATTTTTATCCGCCATCTATAATTCACTATAGCTGAAAATATCAAATAGTTGATTACTACATGGCCAATCAGCCAGATACCCTGCAAAAATTAAAGGACCGGATAACCCCACATGTTACCAACTTCTTTAGACTTAGACTGACCATAGAAGAGCAAGAAGGGAAGAGGAAGTATAAGAGTGATGGAGCGGTGATGGTGGGTGAGTTTGGGTGTATGTATGTATGTTCATGTACAGTGAGTGAGTGAGAGTGTGAGTGAGTGATGCGAGTGTGGTGTGTGTGAGTGAGGGATGTGAGAGTGAGTGAAGTGAGTGAAGTGAGGTGAAGTGAAGTGAAGTGAAGTGAAGTGAAGTGAGTGAGTGGGTGAGTGAGTGAGTGAGTGCGGTAGGTGAGGTAGGTGAGGTAGGTGGTGAGGTAGGTGAGGTAGGTGAGGTAGGTGAGGTAGGTGAGGTAGGTGAGGTAGGTGAGGTAGGTGAGGTAGGTGAGGTAGGTGGGTGAGTGAGTGAGTGAATGTGAGTGAATGTGAGTGAATGTGAGTGAGTGTGAGTGAGTGTGAGTGAGTGTGAGTGAGTGTGAGTGAGTGTGAGTGAGTGTGAAGCCTCCCATTAACGTCCCCACCACCGGCCAACGTGGTGTCGGCTCGACCGAAGCCGAACCGTTTGGTAAGGACGAAGGCATCGACCTCAGTGAAGAAACAGACTTAGACGGAGCACAGAAAGCGAGAAGGGAAGAGGAAGCATAAGAGTGATGGAGGGACGATGGTGGTATGTATGTAGGTAGGTAGGTAGGTAGGTAGGTAGGTAGGTAGGTATTTAGGTATCTATGTATGTATGTACGTAGGGTAAGTTGTTTGTGAGTAAGTTGCTTCGCTTTCATCGAGCTCCACCAGGCTCTGATGTTTTTTTTTTCCGACACACTATCAAAACGATGGTGTGCTCACCATACTTCCGCTGACCAAAGTAATGTTCTGCACTCTTTCGAGCGCAGCCGCACATTTTGTGATCTCTTTCTGCATGCCCTGTGGCTGGTAAACATCGCTGGCACATGATGATGATGATGATGATGATGATGATGATGGTGATGATGATGATGAGGTATGTGAGTGAGTGAGTGAGGGAGGGAGTGAGGGAAGTGAAAAGGAGTGAAGTGAAGTGAAGTGAATAGAAGTGAAGTGAGGTGAGTGAGCGGGTTGTGAGTAAGGGAGGGAGGGAGTTGAGTGAGTGAGTGAAGAAGAGGCGGAGAGGAGACCAAGGGACGCCAGGGCGTACATCCAACCCCTTGGCAGTGCACATTGTCCCACGCCTGCCACGCAAAAGAGGCGGAGCCCGAGGGACGCCAGGGCGTACATCCGACCCCTTGGCTGCTCACATTGTCCCACGCCGGCCACGCAAAAGCGGCGGAGCCCGAGGGACGCCAGGGCGTACATCCGACCCCTTGGCTGCTCACATTGTCCCACGCCTGCCACGCAAAAGACGCGGAGCCCGAGGGACGCCAGGGCGTACATCCGACCCCTTGGCAGTGCACATTGTCCCACGCCTGCCACGCAAAAGACGCGGAGCCCGAGGGACGCCAGGGCGTACATCCGACCCCTTGGCTGCTCACATTGTCCCACGCCTGCCACGCAAAAGAGGCGGAGACCAAGGGACGCCAGGGCGTACATCCGACCCCTTGGCAGTGCACATTGTCCCACGCCTGCCACGCAAACGAGGCGGAGACCAAGGGACGCCAGGGCGTACATCCGACCCCTTGGCTGCTCACATTGCTTGCATCCACTTAAGCGTATTACGGTATTACAAAAAAAATTGGGGCTTTGGAGATATTTTCTCGTTTTGGTTTTTCAAAATTAAGCTATTTTCAGAACTCGTCGTTTTGTACTTTCAGACTTTGTTACAAAAACCTTCATGACTTTTAAAACCATGCCACATGCGTTCTACTAGAATTCTCAGCTCAATTTTCCTTAGTTGTGGTATATGACACATTTTTCTTCTGACACACTTATTGTGGGACAGCTTTTCTGTTCTCTGCCTGGCGATGTCCACAGAAGGACATTTCTCGTATAGACGCCCTGCTAGATATTTTAACAAATGTCATGGTTATTTTCTTTTCTCGTTTTCTTTTGGCTCAATGGTTAAGATGCGCTGCTCCATTGTGGCTGTTTCGGCCGCGGTACTGGCTGGCTCGGCCATTTTAGTGGCTGCTTCGGCCACGGCAGCAATGTCAAGCTTGGAAACCGGGGCCAAATTCAGATGGCGTAGTTCGGGCAAAAAATGGTGTAACATGTTCCTCGTCTCAGATGGCCAGCCAGAGCTAGGGTCATGGTTGGATGAGAAGCAGCAACCTTGGGGTGTTGGTTGTAAAGTGTGCAAGGAAACTGGGGTTTCCAACCCTTTCGCTTCTTATTCAATGACCAAGAAGGGCCAACTGCAGAACTGCAATTTGATGAAGCACCATAAAAGCAAGGCGCACAAGGCAGCGGCGAAGGAATGGTTGAAGGAAGGGGGCTGTGTTGGTCCCAGTCCCGATGCAGCCCTGTCATTGAGTCAGTTTCAAGAGCTGATGGAGTGCTTTGGCGAGAAAAGATCATTGACGCAAAAAGAGCTGCAAATGGCATGGTGTTTGGCAGAAGGGTTAAAAGCTTTGGACCAAAAGTTCATTGCGAAATCTTCTCACATTTCTTTGATGCGGGATGAGCGCCATGGGCGGTTGGCCATACGATTCATGGCTGTGGCCCCAGACTTCAACTCGAAGTGGCTTTTTAGGCCAAGCAAGGCAAGCTGGAACAGGAGCTGACAATGTCTCCTTAGCCACATGGGCAGTCATGAAGCGTGCTTGCTCTAGATTTTATATGGCTCCTCTTAGTCAGAATCCTGGGCGTTTGAAGAAAAATCTTTTTAAACACCTGCGGTCAAGAGTTGTGGCACTCGCTGCTGATGCAGCAGCAGATGAAATGGCAAGCTGTGAAATATTAAGGTCAGCACACTTGAGTTTGAATACAGAAGACAATCAGCCAATGCTGCCAAACTTGAGGTCAGAAGTGGACAATCGATTGAGGATTGGACACTTCTCAGGAGCCACCTGGGTATTTCAACTCACCCAAGCTGCTGCGGCCGAGGCTTGAGATTAAGGGCATAGTCAGGCTGCTTCGGCCTGCTCGTCGCCAGGCTGCTTCGGCCTGCTCGTTGCCAGGCTGCTTCGGCCTGCCCGAAACTTTCTTTTGAAAAAAGTGGTTGCTTCAGCCACAGAAGCTTGGCTGCTTCGGCCAAATCGCCTGGCTGTTTCGGCCAGCAAGGGTTTCGAGAAGACAGACTGTCTCTTAGAAAATAGTGGCTGCTGTGGCCTTCTTGGGACCAGGTTGTGGAAGAGACTTTGAAACCACCAAAGAGTATTTGAATCCTAAAAGGGGAAAATATGTAACATGTCTACTATTCAAACGTCCTTTAACCTGGTAAGGGGGATATTTTTCTTTTTTATGTCATATAAGGGATTTTGACATATGTTTAAAAATCATCTTAAGAATTACAGGGATGTAACCTCTTAAGACTATAAGACCCTAATTCGGGGACATCCCCTAACCTCCTAAGACTCTAATTCGGGGACGTCCCCTAACCTCCTAAGGGGTAATTCGGGGACATCCCCTAACCTCCTAAGACTCTAATTCGGGGACGTCCCCTAACCTCCTAAGGGGTAATTCGGGGACATCCCTCAACCTCCTAAGACTCTAATTCGGGGACGTCCCCTAACCTCCTAAGGGGTATAATCAAAAACCCTATCCTAAGGAAAGGGCGATTTGCCCTCTCCAACCGAAGGTCGGGGACGTCCCCTAGCTGTGTAAGGAGAGGACGAATAGAGGACGAATGTGTAATACTACTAAGTGTTTCGGTTTTACAAGCTGTTGTCCTCTGTTTGTCCTCTCCAACCGAGCATCGGGGACGTCCCCTACCTGTGTAAGGAGAGGACGAAATGACCTCTCCTTACACAGCATGTTTAACCAAAAACCTGCTGTGTAAGGAGAGGTCGTCACAGGTCGTCATGTTGCCTGAGCTTGGCTGTTTCGGCCACCCTGGCTGCCTTGGGCCTTCGTCAGTGAGCTGTGTAAGAAGAGGGCTGTGAGAGGACTATTGAATAAAATTCCTTAGGGCAAAACAACCTTTTTCGAATAGTCCTCTCACAGCCCTCTCCTTACACACTTCGCTGCTGTCAGTCTAAGGAGAGAACTGTTAGCCCCCTCCTTAGAAGCCTCACTCAAGTCGTTTCTCGTTGTTTTCGGCTCACAAGCTTTTCCGTGTGTAAAAGCTGTTTCGGCTTAAACCGTGAAACGTTCCAGGCTGCCTCGGCCTGCAATCACAGGCTGTTTCGGCCTGGAATATAACCTCACAGACTGGTTCGTTCTTGGAGCCAGTTTGCTATACCACAGTCCACCCTATGAGCTCTGCGACGAGTTGATCCATGACTTTTTCGCGAAGATCATTATCGATCTGACACCTCTGGACGGCCGCATGGCTTGGGCAGCCTTATGAAATCTGGTAGGGTATGTAGGAGTTGCCTTCAACCCGGAGCACCAACGCCTTCTTGAAGACCGGCTGCTTGCATTGCTTGAAAAAGAAATGACAAACCCTGAGTCCAGCTTGTTTTCGTCAGCTTACAGTGAAGCCGTCGGTGGCAGTGGGCAGGCACCTGTGAATCAGACCGCAAAACCAAAGGCAAAGGTAAAGGCAAAGGCCAAAGGCAAGGGAAAGGCCAAACCAAAGGCTAAGGCAAAAGCCAAAGCCAAGCAAACAAAGGATGAGCAGGAGGAAGGCGAAGAGGAAAACGACGAAGATGAAGAAGCCGACGTCTGGGATCCTTTGGGAGACGACGACGATGACGACGAAGAGGACAATGGAGACAAGTGATGTGGCTGCCTCGGCCATAGACGAGACGACGTGGCTGCATCGGCCATACCACGGTTGCATCGGCCGTGTGGCTGCCTCCGCCATAGGCGACGATGTGGCTGCGACATAGGCACTTCGGACCTATAGGCAGTTTTGATTGTGCCTTCCATGCGGGATCGAAAAAAAGCTGCTTTGAATCTCCCACAAACATGACAGGTTGAAAGGTAAAAGTGTCGACTCTCTTAGGGGGATGTCCTGTTGTCAGTCGGTTTGTCTCATGTTTGCTGTACATGTTCTGAAACATAATCATTTGCGGTTTCTCGCACATTTAGGCTCTAGGCTTAAACTACACATGACCGTTTCCATGCTGATGATGATGCCGCCGCCCGAACTTCCACGACGACGTGGCAACCCCAGTGTAGTCACTAAGCCTGATGCCAAAGTCATCCAAAGGGATCTTCTCAAAAGGTTCCATGTGGAAAAGCTGTACCAGAAGTACAGGCTGCTTCAAACCAGCACATGGCCATCGGCAAGCAAGCTTGCTTCCACTATCCGGATCGAACTTGTGAGAAGAAAAGGGGTTAAGTGGATGAATGAAAAAGAAAAAACAAAGTGATGAGAAGTAGCATTTTGACTGCATCGGCCAAGCTATGGCTGCTTCGGCCAAGCTATGGCTGCTTCGGCCAAGCTATGGCTGCTTCAGCACATGGCTGCTTCAGCCTATTCGAGTCTAATTCATATGATTTCAAAATCTATGGGAACCCATCTTTAATTCACCTGTTTGTGGCTTGCACAAACCAAACTTGCTGTAGATATTTGGAATCCTCGTTTGCCCAAGAGAAAAAATGCGTGGACCGATGATTGAAGCTATTTTCTTGTTGTTGGAAGACATGACATTGTCACTGCCGGCACACACATGCATTAAAATTTGAGCATACGCACTCTGATATTTCACCCATGGAGACATTAGCACTCCGTTTGGTTAGATTTATATGCTTCCTTCTCCTTCATTCCTTTTACAAACACTTCCTTATAAAAGAAGCAGTCTACTCCACTTTTTTATTTTTATTTCTCGTTTCAGTAACTTTCTCGTGTAAGTAAATTTCTCGTGTAAGGGCATTTTTTTTTTGTAATACCGTAATGCCGCTAAGTGGATGCAAGTTTTGGGGTACCTAATTTTGACCCATACCCATATGGGGCTCATGAGGCAGCTACAGCTACGAGGTCCTATATCTCCGACATCCTTTGCCGTGCATGTGATGGACAGGCGGCGAAGTGGATCACTCAGTTGTTTTTTTTTCTGCGTATGCAAAAGGGAAAATCAACTAGAACTACTGTGGATGGTTGCGAAATCCTGCACCACCTTGGGTTGAAACCCTATAAATACTGGGATAAACCATCTACCAACTGGTGCAGGATTTCTTCCATCCACAGTATGAACATTTTGGACGATTCTCCTTCTCCAATTTAAAAACAAAATTGTACTTCCCGTTGCCAGGCTAGATTACCACAGGATGAACAAACTCAAGTTGCAGGATAGCCAGCAATAAACACATGCTTAAAGTATCAATGTGCCCTGCAATGTGCGAATATGTTATGTACACCGTCCAAAAAAAATCGAAAGGATCTCGCCACTACTAGGCACAAATCCACCGATTTTTTGCAGTGAAATCCGCATTGAACCAGTTTTTTTTTTACACCCCCATATCACATACCGATCCTCACTTAACACGTTTACATTATGTAAACCTATGAACACAGCTTATCACCAATGACTGATACATAACAACCCCCTGTTAACCCTCTTGCCTATTAGTTTTAAGTTATAATTCCTCAAACAAGGATTATCCATCTACGGGACTTGCGGCCATGATTTGCCAAAATCTATTATTGCGCCATTGTTGGGATAAAGATATAATATATACAGTGTATATATATAATATATATATATACATCTTTATTTTCACAGGTTCATTTCCAGTTGCTGGTTGCTGGCTTCAATCTTAGGCCCATAGCAAACTCCAAAAAATGGTGTTGCAGTTCCGATTCATACTTGAACTGGCATTGAATATTTAGCCGGATTGTTCCGACCTTGTGTGAGTTATAACCATGAGTGCTGTCAAGATCTGTCAAGCCTGTTTGTACAATAAAGGGTGTACCATTTTAGTAGCAAATTAAATAAATATATATATATCACGCTGGATTATCACGCTCTGGGGGTGCCCAGGCAAGGTTTATTTATCTTCAGCTGACATTATCCATGAAACCTGACACATTGCCAATCTTAGAGATCCTGCAAAAAGATACCCTCTGGTAAACTAACATAACTATCGAAAAATCAGAATTTTTAATGGGTAAATCATGGTAAATCCACTATAAATCACCATTATCATTGTAAATCCACTATAAATCACCATTTTCAATAGCATTTAGCTGCTTTTTGGATTGTTTTTGGATGATTTCCATCAAATGATACGGGCTTTCCTGCAGATGTTCCATCCAAGTCCCTTAAAATGGTCAAGAAAATCAGCTCGCCGTTGCCATGGAAATCTTCTTGGCTGGTTAGGATCAACATCCCAGCAAAATCAGCAAAACTCCGAGTCTTAATGGTTGGATTTCTGACCAGACAGATAGATAGATAGACGGATAGATAGATAGATAGATAGATAGATAGGTAGGTAGGTAGATAGATAGGTAGGGAGATAGATAGATAGGTAGATAGGTAGATAGATAGATAGATAGACAGATAGACAGATAGACACATAGACAGACAAATAAATTAGATTATATAGATTAGGTTAGATTAGATCTGGCCAAATTACTTTAATTCTTACCTCGTCTCCCTCGTGTCTTAATTTGTTCCCCATGATTACTGTCCTCGTTCGTTAATTTGCAGGTGCAAATTAAGGCTTTACCTCGTTAATTCGAAGGAAGAAAGTAGCTTGTGGGCCTTCTTTCCAGGGTCCAACCCCAAGGAAAAAAAACTTTTCAGCTTCCGAAAAGTTTTTTTCCACGATCCACGGTCTCTTGCAAGGATTTTTAAATCTGAGTCTGATCGGTCTTTGCGCTTCTTGCGCTTGGGTGGTGACATCTCTGACATTATCGCAGAGATGCAATGCTCTTCTGGAGCAACTCTGAATCCTACTGCTTCTGCAGCCGTCAACCCACGAAGCGGGCCTCTGGCGATAGAAAATAAAACTTTTTGGGGCCTGAAAAGTTTTTTTCCTTCCTTGCCTGCTGACCGGCCTCTGGCGATAGAAAATAAAACTTTTTGGGGCCTGAAAAGTTTTTTTCCTTCCTTGCCTGCTGACCGGCCTCTGGCGATAGAAAATAAAACTTTTTGGGGCCTGAAAAGTTTTTTTTCCTTCCTTGCCTGCTGACCGACCTCTGGCGATAGAAAATAAAACTTTTTGGGGCCTGAAAAGTTTTTTTCCTTCCTTGCCTGCTGACCGGCCTCTGGCGATAGAAAATAAAACTTTTTGGGGCCTGAAAAGGTTTTTTTCCTTCCTTGCCTGCTGACCGGCCTCTGGCGATAGAAAAAAAACTTTTTGGGCCTGAAAAGTTTTTTTTCCTTCCTTGCCTGCTGACCGGCCTCTGGCGATAGAAAATAAAACTTTTTGGGGCCTGAAAAGTTGTTTTTCCTTCCTTGCCTGCTGACCGGCCTCTAGACATAGAAAATAAAACTTTTTGGGGCCTGAAAAGTTGTTTTTCCTTCCTTGCCTGCTGACCGGCCTCTGGCGATAGAAAATAAAACTTTTTGGGGCCTGAAAAGTTTTTTTTTCTTCCTTGCCTGCTGACCGGCCTCTGGCGATAGAAAATAAAACTTTTTGGGGCCTGAAAAGTTTTTTTTCCTTCCTTGCCTGCTGACCGGCCTCTAGCGATAGAAAATAAGACTTTTTGGGGCCTGAAAAGTTTTTCTTTCCTTCCTTGCCTGCTGACCGGCCTCTGGCGATAGAAAATAAAACTTTTTGGGGCCTGAAAAGTTTTTTTTCCTTCCTTGCCTGCTGACCGGCCTCTGGCGATAGAAAATAAAACTTTTTGGGGCCTGAAAAGTTTTTTTTCCTTCCTTGCCTGCTGACCGGCCTCTGGCGATAGAAAATAAAACTTTTGGGGGCCTGAAAAGTTTTTTTTCCTTCCTTGCCTGCTGACCGGCCTCTGGCGATAGAAAATAAAACTTTTTGGTGCCTGAAAAGTTTTTTTTCCTTCCTTGCCTGCTGACCGGCCTCTGGCGATAGAAAATAAAACTTTTTGGGGCCTGAAAAGTTTTTTTTCCTTCCTTGCCTGCTGACCGGCCTCTGGCCCCCAAAAAAGTTTTCTAGCCAAGCCCAAGCATGCAACAGAACCAATGCAAGGCTACCTCGTCGAGGTCGGCTAATTCTGATGAGCAAATTAAGGGCTGACCTCGCTAATTCCTGCAACCTGCCTCGTTTCCTCGGCTGTCCTCGCTATAATTTGTCAGATTAGATTAGATTGGATTAGATTAGATCAAATAGATAGATGGATTCTCATGAACTCTTGGTTAAAACATGTTCTTGTATGTTTTGATGCTTCACTCATTAATTCCCCTCATTTTATGGGTGTTTCCAAGGTTTTTCTGGCAGCTTGACGAGTTGACGATCGGACCTCCTGATGACAAGGCCTCTGGCAGCGTCGCCCATCATCAGCTGCCTGGCCTGTGGCCGTTTTACTCACCACGAGGGGCATTTTGGGAGCAAAATTCGGTTGTAAATAGTTGTTAGATGTTATTAAGAATCTAAATCAACAACTTACTAACTGGGATGCACACCCAAGTACCGTAGAATGTCTACAAAATGACCCACCAAGATAGACAAGTTGGTTTGTACCTTCATTAAGTGGTTGTTGTCTGTACCTAATGGATGCTGCCTAAGCGCAGGTGATTATACAAACCAACAACGGGAATTGAACAACGAACAAACATTGTTTTTGGCAAGTAAACATGGGGAACTTAGTGTTAGCTCAGTTGGCTGAAATATGTAGCTTGAAAGTTGGGGTTATGAGAATATAAAATCAAATTCAGGTGACATGTCCCAACCAGGGTTGATCATGGCATCATTACATGAACCATAGTAAAGAAATGGTCCCAAAAAAACCATAGTCACTTAGTACATTTGGTGTACCCTCTGGTAATTTTCCAGTTACTCCTCGCGAACGGGACGCGAACTGGACGCCATGGCCCAGTTCGAAATAGATGGTTTACCCTCTGGTAAACTAACAGTTTGCGACATTGAAGCCATGGCCCAGTCGAAATAGTGGATTTACCCAGCTATAAAATAGTGATTTTCCAGTTCGCTAAACGTTTACCAGGCCGGGTACCTCTGAATTCCTATGAAAAATGGGATCTTTCCACTTCGCTCTTTGGATCATCTTCCCCTTTGGGGATGATCCACTGTTTCGTCACCCTGAGGCGAGCACAAAATCCCAAGGACGGACTTGTGCCCAGCCTCCGGTGGGGATTTCTATGGGGATCATGGGGATTTTTTCATATAGTTTAATAGGGTAGACATATACCATCATATACCCATATAGTATTATACATATAATTATATATAATATTATATTTATTTATCCCAAACGGGTATATAGGATATAGTCTATGATGATCTATGATGGGGATACAATGGGAATCTTGGGGATTCCCCTCATGGAGTGTGATCAGTGCGTTTTTTTATCCCCGAACTAATCATCAACCAGCTGCTTTTTCTGTTCCTTTGACAAATAGCCTATTTCCTGACACAAAAATGCCGCATCTGTTTCTGGTCAGGCTTGATACCCTCTGGTAATTTAACATAGCTATTGAAAATGACCATTTATAGTGGATTTTCCCATTAAAAAATGGTGATTTTCCATAGTTACGTTAGTTTACCAGAGGGTATCCCCCATTTCTGGTGAAACGATGAGGACCGCATCTGTTTAACGAGAAATCCGAGAAATCATCCCATCCGGAAAGGGCTCCCCAGTTATGATACTTATCGCACTATACCATCTGGTTATGACTAACATAGCCATGGAAAATCCCAACCATAAATGGAGGTTTATAGCTGGGAAAATCATCTATGAATGGGCCATTTATACCATGGCTATGTTAAATAACCAGAGGGTAATAGTTATGTTGATTCATCAACCGGTCCAGCTAGTTGGATGATATATGATATATACCATAACCCCAACACTTAACAATAGTTAACCATAGTTCACCATAGTTTCCATAACCATGGTTGAAATAGCTCACAGTCAACATCAGTCAGCCATAGTTAAGCTACTTATTTCAAACATCTGAAAGCTAGGCGTTGGCCCATCCAACCACTTGCGTCTCACCGGGGATTCTGGCTTCACCACTTGCGTCTCAAAGGTCACGAGCATCGCCTCAGTTCGCGTTCTGCAAATCACTAGGTGATACAAAAAGAAAGGTTTGACCTCCCTCCACAAATGCTGCACTGGATAGTTACCCTCCAGTGAATTAATATAGACCCTGCCAGATAGGGGTTGAAAAACTAGTTTCCACTAAAAAAATGTGATTTTCAGGGTCTATGTTGATTTACCAGAGGGTACAAGATGTTACAACTTCGATAACGACTAATTACTGTAAGTTTAATGGCTATACGGCTATACGCTGTAATCATCTGTAACCTATTACCAACCCATTAAGTTGACAGAATTAAAATGGGTTGACCCAAGGAACAAGAAGATAACACACCAGCAATGGGGAACGTGTGATCGTTGGCAATGGAACATCTCCCATTTATAGTTCATTTTGCATGAACACAGAGGGTGCAAATCGTAATCAGAAATCGCCCGATCATGGGCTATGGCTTTCCTGTTTCTGGATTCCCTCGGAAAAATGCTGGTGATATCACCAGAAGTAGCTGAAAACAGCCTTGTTGATCCATATTGAATGTCAACCCGTAGCCCCAATCCTAGCATTGAAACATGTGTGGTTTCTAGTCATTCCGGCTCTTCACCAGAAGATTTTTCCAATTTTCAGAGCTCCCTTGGCAGCCAAAGATGACCAGGTCCAAACCAACCTTTTCCACGCAAACAGCGTAGACGCATCGACGCATCTGTCTCGGGCTGATAGCCCAAAAAAATGTGCAACTACCCCAACTTCCAACTTTTCTTGGTGACCCCCCACTTTTCGCTGGTTGGTACTCTTTGTCTAACTGGGGGGGACTATGTGCATTCAATGGAGCAAAATCGCGTGATCAGTCAGACTTTCCGTTGGAAGGCAGTTCGCTCAAGTGGGCTCTTGGCTTCGCATGAGATACTAACTATATCTTGGGCAATTGAGACCTATGACCTGGTAGGAACTATATATGATGAACTATGCACAGGAGATTGCATGTAAAAAAACAAACAACTATATAATTTAATTGTTTCCAGGATGTACTAAATGATCTTTCATCATTTCATAGGAACTCTCTAGGTTTCCGGCGTTTCGATCTGAGATGCATTAGCATCTCGTCGATCTGAGATGCATTAGCATCCCGAAAAACCAGTATCTCATGTGCCGAGCATCGCCTCCTGTCGGCGCCTGTGGAGGATGAACGCCTTCGGGTTTTCGTCCGGTCGGCAAGGCTTCAAGAATCACTACCCTGCAAAATTCATGACACCCTGTCTGTAGCTGGCTGAAACCCACCTGGACCCAGAGAATGGAGGATTGATCATGAATGATGGAACTCTTAAGATTCAAAAATGAGGAGGCGGCTCACTTGCACAGCAAGATCACTTGCAAAGACATTTGACCACTGAAGGGACAGAGGACATGGGGAAATGGGGACTTGAGGGGCCGGAGACAACTGCAGGGAAAGATGTGGAACAAAAACATACAAAAAACACATGCGAGCCATTGGAGGTTTACTTTCAGGGGGATTCGCTTTTCAAAGGCACAGGAAGGAAGTGGAGGCACGGAGGTGCACGCGCTTCCCCAACAAGCCTAGAAGCAAAGGTAACCTCCCCACACAATCCACACAATAGTAAGGCCATCGGGATGTTTTCTTTAATAATCCTCATCCACTTTTTTCTGCGAAACTGGCACTTAATAGGCTTCCAGGTGAAAATTTCAAGGGTGACATTGAAAAGGCACCACCTGGTTGGTGTTTTGACTCGCAACTGTCATGTCTTCAGTCCTTTGGCACCTCAGCTTTCCCCAAAAAAGTATCAACAGATCAAAAGGAACGTGCCACAAGAATCAAACATGTGCTAGAAACCAATCTTGAAAACTACTCCAAATCAATATTGAGGACAAAAAAAAACACACACCTTTTCTAACAACGCCAACATGGATCGCAATGGTAAAATTGGACGTGGATGATTCATTACGATGGACTATGGGCCTACCACAATGACCTAAACTAGCCAGTAATTTTGGCTCAGATATCTGGGCTCTTCAGCTCCTGTAACATCGCTAGTCAAAACATGTCAAAACCACCATCCGGGCATTGATATAGAGTTTTCAAAAATATTGAAATCAGCAAGCTGTGCTTCTCTTGCAACGGCTGGCCGCAGTTCGGCAGTGAGCACAGCTTTTTTCGAGACGAACTTGACATCATGTCGACGAGCTCGGGGGGTTCAACGTCGTCGTTTTCAACGGCGACAGCCGTGGAATCGCATACAATTCGTGGATATCCTGAAGCCTTCTGGCAACCAGAAGTCTTGGAACAGTTTTTACCAAAACATTACCAAACATTACCAAAATTGAATTTGCCATGAACATCAACTTTTACCAAACATTACCAAACCACATGTGGTTAAAATCTGTTGAAGCCCTACCATCGTGCAGTGTTTCAGATTGTTTCAGGAATCACCATCCGGCCCCGAAAAAAATGACGCCCGCAGGGATACGCAACCTGGCTTGATTCGGACGGAGACAGTCCGTCGATGATATGGGAATTTCATGATTATATCATGCAACCGGTGAAAATATGGGGATGGGTCAAAACCCTGGTACCCCTGGTGAACCCCAAAATAGCTGGTAAATGGATGTTCATCCCACTAAAAATGCATCTATAGGTATTGACCCATACCCAGATTACAACTGGATTACTGTAACAATCTGTCCAGATCTGTCCAGCCTATCCATTTGCAATTGTAGATGGCTGGAAGACGCTGTGGACCCTTCTTGACTCATGTTTGACCTTTCTGTTGCCACATCCGAAGCACGCCACAACTGGCCAAACCCCTTCGGGAGGACATTTTTGGACAGCGGCCATGTCACTTCGAGGATCAACGAGGCACTAAAGGGCTGGCCGATGGTTTGAAGTTTGAACCTGCCTCAAAGAACAGGAAAACGCATCCATTTCACAAATAGACATCCGTCTGCCTAAAACACACTGGAAATGGGACACCCAGGTATTTACAAGATGGAACAAGCACCCAAAAAGAAGGAACATGTGGGTGTGAAAAAGAGGGCTTTAGCAGCGGACATGGTTCAAAATTCCGGGGTGCCAATTTTTGCAAACGCTGAACACTACTAGGTGCTTTGTGGGTCTTTGTGAGCAAAATGCTTGTCCATCATGTCCGGCTTTGGCAGCTGTCAGCACAAAACCTGGTGCCATATGTGACGTCACGGACTGACGCTGAACGCTTTGAACGCCAGCTGACCACAATGGCACCAGAAACATACGGCGTTTGAGGACAGATTCACCCTTCCGTTCTTGATCACGTGGACCTTCATGTATCAAATGGGAAACAGCACTTATACACACATTAGTAACGTGAAGTCAACATTAGTATCCATACACGATGTTCAACATATGTATATATATATAATATGCCTGCGTCATTTGGATATGCTCACACGCGCACATATATCCCCATTTTCTGCTTGATTTTGGCCAGGAAGGAGGTCCCTATCATATCATGATATATGGCAGTGTGTCAAAACCTTGTACCCCCCCTGGTGAACATCAAAATAGCTGGTAAATGGATGTTCATCCCACTAAAAATGGTATTAATAGGTATTGATCCATACCCATATCATCATCATTTGCTGAGGTAACTTGACTACTGACTACTGGAAGGCACCGCCACAATCCACCACCTTAAAAAAAAGAGAGCTCACGAGTTCCAGCACCCATTGGAACTCCGGGAACGCCGAAGCACGCGGCCTCTCACGGACTGCGTTGCCTGGCACACGGGAGCCATGCCGAGGGGCACGCATTGGGTGCGGCTGGTCTCAATCTAAGTACCACACCAAAATTGATGAAGACATGGAGGTTCATCTCCATCGAAATATAGTCCAAACATGTTTTTTTTTTTATGTTTTTTTGATAGGTGTTTGATGGTGTTTGATCCATCTCCAGAAATTCAATCGATTGGTTTCGCAGCAGACTTACGGGAAATTTCACCCAATCCTTGAAACATCGGACTGCGATTGTCAATAGAACCATCATTTCATGGGGATATGAGGTGGCAATCTTTAATTTAAATATACTGAGGGCAAACAAAATCATGTGGGTTATATCTATATCTATATATATTATATATATATGGCTATGGATCAATACCTATACATACCATTTTTAGGGGGATGAACATCCATTTACCAGCTATTTTGATGTTCACCAGGGGGATAGGGTTTTTACCCATCCCCATATATCCCCATATGATATTCCGATATAACCAGCATTAACCAGCTATATCCAACAAGATCATTTGGGTGTCTAAAAACCTTGGAACGCTGAGGGAACTATCTGATGATCCCCAAGGATCCCCCGTGGGACTGGAAACCCCAATAACACTTCGGTGGAGCGATACGAAGAGATACGGTCGGTGGTGCCCCATGGTCCCAGTTCGTGAACGCTAAGTTGGGGTGAACTAATAACTCCAATTTCACTATGGTTTATGGTAGATATATGTAGATATAACTAGTAACGAACTAGTTCATGGGGTGAATCTAAACCAACTTACAACTGAGGGGCACCACAGTGCAGCACTTGGGCACTTGGAATGTCAAGGATATCGCCAACCCCTCGGATGAATCAATTCCGTTGATTAATTGAGGGATATAACATGATATAACCCCCAAAATAGTGATAAAATTCAGAAATTCAGATCCAAAATGGTACCCCCCCCCTACTATCATAGGTTCAACTGGTGGTTGACTAATTAAGGTCAGTATCTCTCAGTAAAATTGACGAATCGACCATGGAGACTCCCGCCTGTTTCGCGAGGTGCTTTGGATGTGCTTGTACAACGAGTTGTTGAAAACATCCTGGCGATCACAGAAAAACCTGCCCCAAATCCACCTCTCTGGACCCCGTACCATTGTTTGTGGTGATCATTATCTGTTGCCCACATTTATCATTAAAAAACAGCACACACACATACATACATACATACACACACACACATATATATATATATTGTATATAATTATAATTACTGTAAACGTAAACGGCATGAACACAGCTAAGCGACTTACCCTTACGATACCTTTGAACCGCATCTTAGTTTTATAGATGCTGATGCTCCGTCCTACTATGTCCTGCTATTAGCGTGATCTCCAAAGTTTGCACGTGAGTTGGAGTCACCTACTACCTGACATATCTTCCGAATTCTTCTGATACATGGCCCGGTTACAACCCATCTATAAAGCAACTTCAGGCTTGGATGATCCAATACCTCAGCACAACTAAAACCTGATGGTTGTTCAAATGTAATGAAGAGATGTGAAGAGCTGACTGGTAAGGACGGTTCTTGGCCCACTCAAACATGGCCCAATCTTGATTTTGCAATATGCAGTCTGACCTCCGCGAATCTCCCAGATCAGAAAGCTGGTTGGTTGTTGCTGCTAACCCCTCTGAAAAATGATGGACTTCGTCAGTTTGGGATGATGATATTCCCAATATGATGGGAAAGTCATAAAAGTCCATGGTTCCAAACCACCAACCAGCTAGGTTGTGATAATTCCCATTGCAGCACCCTCAAATGAATCAATGAACATTTCTTAAACCCGAGCTGACATTACGTGGACAATGCGTGCAAAAACGGGCTTATGATCCTGCTTGAACACCAGGTTTGTTAGGGACACTCCCATGTGTTGTTGGTCTAATCTCCTCCTTCTATGATCTGTCCAACATATTTGGATCATATCTGGTAAATTCTTCAGGATCATTTCTAGCAAGTCCTTCAGATATGGAACCTCCCCAAGAATGAAGTTTCCTAACGATCTGTCCGAAAATAGGAATCTTCCAACCCCAATTGCCTTGGCGTTCCAATGGTTGTTGTCAGGGTTCGCTAAGTTCCGCCTTTTTTGGGGGGGAATGGATTCCACCAAAATTGTCATTCTCAATTATAGGTCAAACTGTTTATTCACTGGAGGGTAAATCCCATTGCTTTTGACTTAACCCCACTGGTAATCAAATATGGCAATGGAATATATCCACCATTTATACATGATCTTCCCATTAATACCTCCATGTATTGGAGTATTTCTCATTGCTCCAGTCATTTTACAGTTTGCTATAGAAAATAGTCCGTTTATAAGTTTATACTGACAATTACCTATCAAAGATGCTGATTCACAGTAGCCAGTTCATATGTTTTCAGCGGTCCACCATGGTCCACCCATCAACAAAAATGTGGAAGCCATGGACCAATGGCCCATAACAATGTCCTTTTGGTAAAAATAGAGGGGCCGGGAGCTGGTTAATCCCATCTATCATCATAGAAACCTCTTCTTTTTCAGGGGTTTCTGTTCAGAAACCCCTCTATTTTCATCACCCAATGGGAATTTGGGACATCTATTGACCCATTTACAGCTGATTTCCATTGATTTCCCATGGTAAATTTATAGCTGGCCTCTCTGGCCTTTCCCGGGGGCCAAGTCCTAAACAGCCGTCCTGCACAATGGACTCCGTGGCCGTGATGGAATCATCGCCCTCATGCTCCTTGGCCGAAGTTACACTGGTCCTGACGTCGGATGCATCAAATGATGCGCTATGATGCGCTTGCGAAAAAAAAGGTGATTCAACCCCATAGGATCCATTGGTGCTGGTATATATGCTAACATTTGGGGTATATTGATGGTAAATGTTACCATATATAGCATACATGGATCCTATGGGAACTGATTCAACCAGCAATCATGGGAGTTTTTTAGCATCAAGCATTAATGTGAATTTAAGCTGCAAAAAGAAAAAAAACGCATAACATGATTTTACCTCCAACAATAATGTGGGTCTTGTTTCAAAAAGTGGCGACGTCTGGTAGTTTAGCAGTTTCCCAAAGTGGGCTTTTAACGACGCTAAGGAGGGTTTATGGTTTGTAGATCAGCCCATAGTTGGCCCAACCAACTTCATAGACCGTATGGTAAACTCACTTTGGGGTTAAAAAAAACTCGCAGTACCGAACTTTACGATTTGGAAATTGTCTTCAACCAGGGATCCGTTTTTTTTTTGAAATGGATCATTTCACCCCATGGAAAACCGGTAGATAACGAGTCAGGTGATCTCCCAGAAGAGTTGCCTATGGAAGAAAAGACAGACAGTGGATGGAAACATCCTGCACCAGTTGGTAGATGGTTTATCCCGATATCGTCCCATTATTTAGATTTATGGGGTATTTCATAGCTTGAAAACTACCTTAACTGGTGCAGGATTTATGAATCATCCACAGTATGTCAGTATGTCCATTTCTAATATTGATGAAATCCCTGTTTTTCATACTTAAACCGCCATTTGGCTCGCAATTAGATGCCAATTTGAAAGATTTCTCATCTGGAAAGTAGCATCTTGGGCTCTCCATAGGACACATCATGACACATCCATATCATATGGCTGAATATCTTCCATGATGCCCCCATCATATCCCCAAATCACAGTTTCGGCTGGTCAAATCCACCATTTCTGCACCCAAAGCATCCAGAAATGTTCCCTGAAAGTCCAAGGACTCAAAAAATCCGTAGAAAGTGGACCAAAAAAAGTACGTCCATGTATGATTCTTCATTGACATCATGATGTACCTGATAAACACCCGTTCAATGTACCTTTTGAGGTCCTGTAAACACCGACCTCAAAAAGGAACATTGATACATAGCATCCTTAATCGTGAGTAATCGTGAGTAATTGCGAGCAGGAAGGGCCCTAAAAGGATCTAAAAGGTACGTAAAGGCCCTAAAAGGTACACATAGCGGCTAAAAAATCGCGAGAAATCGTGAGTATATCGTGAGTGAATCGTCAGTGAACATTGCTTGCGGACGTTTGCGTCCCGCCCGTTCTCCACCTTGCTGTAAACCCTCGGCCGTAGAACCCTTGATATGGCTACAATCCCTCGGCCGTAGAACCCAGTTCCATTATATAGTGGCTATAAACACTCGGCCGTAGATCCTCGGCATTGCTATGGTTTCTCGGCGAGGACCCCTTTTTCTTCGCTTTTCCTAAGGACTCATTTAGTACGGTCTTAGGACTTACAGGCTGTAAGTCCTTGTTACAGAGGTTGTTTGCTTCTAAAAATGCACGTCAAGAAAGACATATATAATTAAAATCTCTTACCCATTCTCATCCGACATGGCTTTGGCTGAAAATTGGGTACCCCGTATGTGCCGGAAAAAAAAAGGAGAATCATCATGTTCCCTCAAAAAAGCTGGTTGTCGGATATCCCGTGATATCTCCACAGGATGGGCCCCCCCGGTTTATAAACCATTAGAACCACCATTAACTAGTTCGTTATATCTACCATAAACGTTTTTTCAGGCAACTGAACGCTACTGGGGGCCCCATTCTGCACGTTCATCCAGATTTGAAAACTACCTCTGGTAAACGTTTACATAACTATGGCAAGATCCACCATTTTCAATGGGTAAATTCACTATAAATTGCCATTTTCATCCATTTTCAATAGCTTTTTGTATCTTTACGCGCAAACACCCTGATTCGCCCACACCCCTTTTATACCCTACCATTGGGTTGACTTTACATGCAATTAGGAAGATAATGTCCCACCCCCGTTAAACTTCTACATTCAATGGGGAAGATCAACAAGGGTACTTAGGGAATATTAAACTCCCACCCCCGTTAAACTTTACATTCAATTGGGAAGATCAACAAGGGTATTTGGGGAATATTAAACTCCCACCCCCGTTAAACTTTACATTCAATTGGGAAGATCAACAAGGGTATTTGGGGAATATTAAACTCCCACCCCCGTTAAACTTTACATTCAATTGGGAAGATCAACAAGGGTATTTAGGGAATATTAAACTCCCACCCCCGCTAAACTTTACATTCAATTGGGAAGATCAACAAGGGTATTTGGGGAATATTAAACTCCCACCCCCGTTAAACTTTACATTCAATTGGGAAGATCAACAAAGGTTTTAGAGAATATTAAACTCCCACCCCCGTTAAACTTTACATTCAATTGGGAAGATCAACAAGGGTATTTAGGGAATATTAAACTCCCACCCCCGTTAAACTTTAGATTCAATTGGGAAGATCAACAACGGTATTTGGGGAATATTAAACTGATGTTGATGTTGATGTTAATGTTAATGTTGTTGATGATGATGACGATGTTAATGTTGATGATGATGATGATGTTGCTGTATAAAAGCCGCGCACAGGTCAGGGACCTGTGCGTTGAGATAAACAACTTCAAGTTACCGGTCATGCAAAAAACTCCCATTTTTACCACGTTTTCAGCACGTCGGAAGATGGCCGCCGAAAAGCGCGGGCAAATCAAGGTGTTTGGCCGTATCTTTACCAGGCCGGGTCGGCGTCTCAACGAACAAGTTTTCTGCCCGCCGTCCTGCGGCTGCCACCGCCTTTATGTTGGTTCACCTTCAGAACCTGGCGTGAGAGGTGAACATCCCAGGGGGGAAAAATGGGGTTTCCATAGTCATGGTGGTACCCTCTGGTTATGACTAACATAGCTATTGAAAATGGCCATAGAAACAGTGGATTTTCCCATTAAACATGGTGGATCTTTCTATTGCTATGTAAACGTTTACCAGATCGTACCCCCAAATGGATGGTTTATAAATTTATTAAGGGAAACTGTTGTTAAACTAGATGATTTAGGGGCACCCCCATTTTAGGACATGGTGATAGAACCGGAAGATGGAAGAATCAAGACCTCCTGGCAAATTAGATAGTTCCTATCTACCTTCAAACCACAAGCATCACGGATTTTGGGAGTGAATTATCCCGCTAGGGCCAATGTACACCTGAAACCTAGGATTTTTAATGGATTATATGGAGATATATGCACTATATATCACTAAATAATTGTATATATACATAAATAACATTAAATAACTATATATAGATGTATTCATGAAAGATTTCAACGCAAAACGCCTAGTTCCACGGATCCAGGTACTAGCAAAACCAGGGAGACACCTGGATCCATTGTCCAAGTCCAATGAACCCAGAAAGATAAAAACAAACACCAACATATACCAACAGAATGTTTCATTAAAATTGACCCAGGCAGTGACATGCTGAAGCCGGAGCTCCGAGTTCATGGCGTGCTGCAAACATCATGGGGGCCTCCTTCGGACCTTGAGCAACTCATCCCGAGAGGCTGCGGTTTTCTCATCCCATGGACTTAGTCAGTAACTTGTCGGTAGGCGAAGTCGCTTCATCTAGTAAGGATAGAGAACATTCTCAGTTGCGCGACTAGGTTCTTGTAGGTAGCCCGGTTGATAAATCACCGCCATAGCAACGAAAATGTTGGTCCCGGTGAAACCTGTACATCAGGGTCATGCTCCCACCAGAACAGAGGATTGTGGCCAGAAAATCAAGCCCCAAATTTGCTGAATGGTGATGTGGTTGAAATACTGTAGCTTTGCTCAACATCCTGGATGAAAAACCCCAACCGAAGACAGCTTTGATCATGACACTCTCCATGGTATGCGCTGCGTCCACCGGCTGATCCAACTGAAGTTGCCTAATTATCCGTTCATTCTAGGGATCAGCCATTGACCACGGACTAACTTCACAAATCCCAGTACCACCAGGGCGTAGCAGGCTCATAAGGCACCAGTACGGTACCAGGTGGTCTCTATTGCAGGTTGGGAAAATCATTCAAAGGGATAGCTATGAAAGACTTCCAAGCGACTCGGGGAAAAATAAACTCGGGAATAAGAAACACCCCACCTTGGCTTCAAAAAACTGGCCAAACAACGAACCATCATTGACATGGATGTTGAATCTGGAGAAGGTAATTTGTGCGATCGCTTCGAGAAAGCCTTGCGGAATTAGCTCCCAGTGCCAATAATGTTCGGAACATATGCCCAACACAGAGGCATTCCAGTCTGAGAGCCCAAAAAAGGATGGTTGATGGGGGAAAGGTCTGAGCAGTCTGACCAGTTGTTTGCACATGAGAAAGCTTTACTACCCCTTGGATCCCCCTTGGTAATTTTCAGGTATGGAAAATCTTTCCCACAAATTCACCATCATTTCTTCATAGTTTTGTGAATGGAGACCTTTCGATGCCACTCCAAATTTGGTCGCCTTGAGGATGTTCAAGACCTCCTCAAACAGAACCTCCAACTTCGTTTCCTGGACCCACATTCATAGTGCAAATGGGCGCTTGAAGTGGAGGGGTGGGAAATAGAAAATTACATCCGAAATGGGTGATGCCGAATGGCGGGGAACCAAGGGATTTGGATGGATTTGGGGGAGCTCAATTTCAAGATGTACATATTTAGCAAACAAATTCACCATCTGAAAAACATGGAATGCAAAGCCAGGAGTCAAGGGCCTAAGATCACGAGGAGTCGTGACTAGCTGAAAGCAGGATGAAGTATTCACAGGCCTTTTTTTGGTCAGGGTACAAATTCCACCCCAGCGCCCAACCCTGGACCATGGAAACACGGCGACCCCCCAGGCCATTTTTTTCCCAGCTTGGCAGGTAAACCAACAAAAACAGTGGTGAGGCGGCCCTTGTTGAACTGTATGGGGCAGGTAAAGGGGTTGTGACATCAGCTAAAGCAACAGAAGTAATCACATAATCATATACTTCATGGGGAAAAAACGACATGAAATGACCCTTACCGGGTCAAAGCTCAGTCTAAATCGAAACAATGAGAAACCACCCATAACCACCAGTCAACCTTAGTCAACTTCCTCAGTTCCAAGCAATTCCAAGGAACCATCCGCCAAATATCCAGGGCTTTTGCTCCACCGCGCAATCTGGCTGCGCCCTCGATGAATTCCTCGTGGCGTGGCAAGGGAAATCCCCGAACTCGATGGAGGCCTCCAGCTAAAAAAAAAAGAACTATTGCTGGTGGATTTTCCAGCATTTTCCTAGGTTTGATTACCACACTGGTGGATTCGCATCGAAACTACTTCTATCACAAATTTTCCTCATCCCTGGTTCCGCTGCAGTTGCCCCAAAACCAATGCTCAGCATTTTGAGAGGGGTCAGGTCCAGAAAAATAGTCATTGCATGGCTGGAGCGCGAGGGGCAAAGTTTGCAATACCCAAAGCTGAATTTTGATGGACCTTTTTTCAATAGTGAGAAAAAAAAGAAAATAGCCTATCTGGTTGGTGGTATACCTACCCCTCTGAAAAATATGAGTTCGGCAGTTGGAATGATGACATTCCCAACTGAATGGAATATCATAAAAACCATGTTCCAAACCACCAACCAGCTATGAGTTCCAAAACGATCATGAAGGGAACAACTCCAATTCATGGTGATTCGTCTGCTGGACTTCTCTATGACGAACTCCAAATGTATACGGACATGTTATGGCCTTTGCCGACGGGAGGACCCTGTGAATTCTGCATGGAACGGCGAAATTAGAATTACCACATGATGTGGCAAACAGTAAGAGTTGATATGAAATAAATGTATAGATATACATGATGAATGATGATGACAAAGCGCCAAACAAATCCAAACCGTAAACATGTATTTTTCATATGTATGCTTTAATTCAGTACATGTTTTACTCTATACCATTCTATATGCTATATATGTCATGTATACAATATAATTATTACTGTAATACATCGTGATACGTATTTCAGATTTGTCTATGTGCCATGTGTGTCTGCCTCTAGTGTGTGTGTGTGTGCACATGCCTCTTAATAACCCTATATCCTCTATAACCCTAAAAAAATATCTAACACTTCCCCAGCTCGACATGGCTAATCTTAAGCGCCACGTGGCAGTTAGAGTGATCTCACCATCGCCTCGGCGCCATGGGATCATGGAAGGGGAAAACCGTGCCTTGGTTTCATCTACACAGTCTACAGATTCCCTGGTCTTTCTGCGGCTTTGAGTGAGGCTTATATGAAGCAAGTCAATGAACTTATGAAATGCTGATGTTATTGCATGTTATTGCATAAGATTATATATAATATATAAAGCGAACTGTTTTCCTACCATGGTTTTCCTCTGGTCTCTGTGGGTCTCATCTAAAGTTTAAAAGCAAACTCTGTCTGCAAGACAATCCCATTGAAACGTGAAGACCGGACTGTGCGGCCCAATCAAACAGAACATCTGGTTTCAAAAGCATGGGAAAAACAAAGGGGAAAGCAAGACAGACTTCCACCGGTCAAAAACCGAAGTATCAACATACATTGAGCTGTGCTTAACATAGTCCAAAAGTACCAGCACATGGGTTGGATTGGCATGACAGGCTTTTACCATGGGTTTTAATAATCGTTGTTATGATCATTATTGTTAGACTCTGTCTTACCGGAAATGATGACCATTCCCCCGAGAACAAAATCCGTCATAATACCCGAAACAGCCTATGGGGTAATAAGCCGATGATTGTTCAACTCTCGTGTCACACTATCAAATCCACCACTGCTCAAACCTTTGAAAATGCAGAAATTAGTCAAGAGTGGTATGTAGCTGCTCTTAAGATAGTCACTGCACACGGGAGAGGGGGAGCGCTCAGGAGTGCACGCCGCCTCTCCCCACCAAACCTTGGGTCATGGATTTTTGATTGCACAGCTTTGATTTGTTTAAAGCTGCTCTTAAGATAGTACCAGTGAGCTGGTGTGCAGTCCGGAGCGCTCAGGAGTGCTCAGGAGTGCACAGGGGAGAGGCAACTGACCCCTCTCCCGTGTGCAGTGACTATCTTAAAAGCAACAAAACTATTCTAATTCTAAGTTTAATTACGCAATTTTCTCGATTAGGCATTTTACTACTAGTACATCAAATATCAGAACACGTTGCCCTCTCATTTTTTACATCTCCCTAGTCAGTGAGCCACATCTAGATGCTTACATCCAGTCAGAATATCTGGCCAAATCAGCTTACTACATAGCATGTTGACAAGGGAGCTGGGATTGTTGTTTTGCTGTTTTTGGGTTTATGATGGTTTGTTTGTTTCTAAGAAACCTATCAGGGACTGTTGGACTATCTTTAAGTCCACCCGGTGAATGTTACAATCTATGAAAAGGTAATGTTTATACTGTACAATATTGTACAATCTATATGTATGGAAAGGGGTAGACCCAAGGTTTGAGATAGCGTACTGTACCGTTCTTGGACGCCCCAAATGAAACAGGTCAACTGTTGAGTTTTCCAACTGTATCTTCTCCAGATACATGCGCCAAACTGTCAACTCGAAAACTCATCTGTCGCTGAACATGTAGTCCAAACAAATCATTTGTGGTTTACCCTCTGGTAAACTTACAAAAAGCCCCTGAGGCTCTGTGGCCTCAAATAAGTAAAAAACGGCAATGTACCTAAAATACAAGGTCATCTCCGTAAAAGCTTAATTTCAAGGTCGTTTGTCGGAATGGGCTATGTTTTGTCGGAAAGTTTGTCGGAAAGGGCAGGTTTTCTGCCATTCTTGCTCTGACAGCGCATTGCGCATGATATTGTGATGTTCAACCAAACATCGCAAAACTATCTCACTATGAATTCATTCGTACATATGCTTTGTGATAAGGGTACACTATGGGTTGACTTTGTTGATGGATCATCCTGGTGTGTCTCAACCCCCAAATGCTCTCAATTCACCATGATGTCATCCAAATATCTAATATATTGGCAAATACGACACACCAGGATGAAACGTGCAATAGCCTTACACAGGGATGCCCAGAAACGGGCTCGAAGGGAGGAACCCAGTGTGCCATGTGGCGCTTCTCAGAAGCCAGTTGGACCTTTGAAGAAGTGGGGAGGTTCGCCTACCCCCCACAGCCTTGCAGTGCGGTCGACAATCTTATGTTTTTAAACAATATGATGGGGGTCACGATTAGATAAATCATTGGGATTGACCTTAGCTTTGGGGATGAAACGATTCTTGGTGCATCCTGCGTGCTTGGTGTTATGCATATTTGTTTGGAACATGCCACTGCATGCCTGGAACGATAAGGAAACCCATTTAATTCCCTTAATTAACCATTATTGGAATACTCGCCCTATAGATATTAGAATATGATATTACCAGGTGCTATTTTTTATGTTGGGTGCACCATTTTTTTTTTGACCAAGAGTTCATGGGTTTATGTCCTGCCCATGACCCGCAGACAATTTTTTTGGTCAGCCCCCTTGCGCGATTGTGCCGGGGCCGTTGTGCTATATACCTTGGTTCAGCTGCGGGGATCATGTCTGGACCACCATCAGTACAACGCCTCATTTTGGAGGACAAACACATTTGAAAACATAAGGGTTATTGTTTAGGGGTGTTCTTAAACCTGACATAGGACATCTCATCATTGGGAACCCTGAAGGACTTTCTCAATAGCTATTTCATGGAGCATGCAGACCGCATTCGGAACGATGCCGACAACACTGTTTTGGTGGTTCCCAAAGATGGGCCTGCATCCGCTGAGATGGTGGTTTGGCCATTTTAACTTGAATTCATTGTGTTGTTTTGTCATATACCATCTCCACAAGTTTTTTTTAAAAAATATATATATATATATATGTATTACACCCACTAACTACCCTAAGACCATACAGGAAAGATGACTGGCTGTTTGTAAACCAAACATAATATGACATAAGATGACTTGTTGTTTTCCCCAAGGTCACTTGGGTATGGCCACCTGAGGTGGAAGTTCATTGGCAATTTGCACTTGGATACTTCGCCAGCACTGGTAGCTGCATGGTGCCAACGATGAAGGCTCATCAGGACTGATCATAAATGATATACTCAACAAGAAGGGTTTTACACATACACAAAAGAACTTGCAGGTAGTTCAAACTATATTCCAAGCATAACATCTTCAAATTAACCACATACAGCTACATATATATATATATATATATGTGTATATATATATGTGTATATATATGTGTATATATATATATATATATATGTAAAATTACAAGGCAGCCTGTTGATGTCTCTGTTGCAAGTCAGCTGTTGCTGTGCACGCACTGTTTTTTCTGTTGGCACAAGATAGGCTCAAGGCCTATATGTTGATCCAAGATGTTGAACGGATGGACACTGGCACAACTGTGTTGGGACAGGGTGTTGATTCCTAACAGCATATATTTCTACATGAGATATGTGGTTTTTATGGCTTGATACCCAAGGGATATTATGCTAGGCTAGAACCGCCAAACCCTATGCCCACACACCTTTTTATATATATATATATATTATCCCATAGCTTTGCCTCGTAGGACTGTCTGATCGTTTTGGCAAAACGCTACGGCATCTTCCAGAAAGTCAAGGGGTATGGCCGAACCTTGAAGGACAGGGACTGAAAACATATGACACTCGAACTCTTACACTATATGTGTTTGATACCAACATATATTATATATTTAAATTTGAATCAATTTGGATTTCCCTACTAGGATTGGGCTGTGAAGCAGGCTCCCCCTATCAGATGCCTCTTCGTTCATGCCCTCCGGTTGTGTCGCCGTAGCAGCTCATCGAAGTCTTTGAAGATCAAGATGCTGAAGGAATCGATGGAAGTCATCATTTCCGCGTCAGGTGGGGGTGGTGCCAAATTCTTTGTTCCCCAAGCCGAGGGTGATAGGTGTTTGCCATGAATCGATGTCCCGATGTCTTCATCAGCGCGCCAACCATGGTCGCTCAAATTTGGGCCCATTCCCAGACCCTAGTACCCAGGGAGAACCACGAACTTGGTCATCCAATCCTGTAGTCCCGGCCACACAGGGCATCAATTCAGTTGTTTTAAGGAGTGTCAGCTCCACAATACAGCAGGTCTATTTTTGAGGTGTCTACTTTTTACAACCCCTGTTGCAGGAGAATCTCCACATGATGGCATCGAAGCAGCTCTGGCGAATGCGTCTTTGCAGGACTTGGTGGGGAACCCAAATTTAAGTTGTTTAAACAACTATTATGTATATATATATATATGTATATTTATCCACCCTGTAGGATGGTGATGAGCAGGATGTATCGACTCCGTCGTCGTGCAGTGCTACACCCCCTTCTGTAGTGAAGGCCAAAGCGGCTCCCATGCGTCGCTACAAAGTGAAGGTCCCTTGCCTGGGGTTGTGAACATATCCCATTTTTATTGCACATGATTTTACAATTTATAGCCCACCAGTAGTATTCCTTAATTGGAAAATATGTTTAAAGTTAGCATTCTTTTTTTGAAGGGTGGAAATCCAGCCTTGGCATTCAAGGCTCCTCAGGCCCCAAACCCTGATGAGATGGAAACGCAACAGCTTGTTGATGACTTGGAAAAGCTCATGAATGATGACCTTATGTGTGACGATGCTACCCCAGAGGTGGCTGTGGATCCCAAGGTGGATGGTTACCGTCGTCAAGCTGCCAAGGACGCAATTGGTAATCTTAAGGGATACGCATTTTATTGATTATTTCCCCACCTGCCAGGTGAGGGTTGTTAGAATTTATCACAGTTGTTCTCCTCCTCCTCCTCCTCTTCCTCCTCCCTCTCCTCCTCGTCCTCCAGCTTCTCCTCCACCACCTCTGCATCCACTCCCATGTTCACTTCCGCCTTGCCAACTCTTCGCCAACGTCCGCGCGCAGTGGGCACTGCTGGACCTCAACTGCCGGCTTCCGATCGTGGGCACCGCTGGACCTCAACCTGGGACCGTCAGAGCTCAGTGTGCACTGCTGGACCTCAACGGCCAGATAGACTGCCAGAAGATATGCCAGATAAAGTGCCAGAATGTTTGCCAGATAGAACGCCAGAAGATTTGCCAGATAGAATGCGAGATAGAATGTCAGAAGAGATGCCAAAAGATATACCAGATAGAGTGCCAGAAGATATGCCAGAACATATGCCAGAAAATATGCCAGGTAGAATGCCAGAAGATATGCCAGATAGAATGCAAAGGGAGTGGCTGGTATCTATGTGATCTTCACCATGATATGTCATGGTGGGGATCACTCGAAGTAAAGTAGTTATTGTAAGATAAAAATTGTTGCCCATTTATGTCAAAAATATCTGATACCTCTTGTTTCAGATCTATACGTATACCAACCCAAAAAATGCTTATATATGTGCTTAAGGTTCTACATCCCTTTACAGGAGATGCATTGCATGGAAGCTATTCCACCGGAGATGCCCGACAAGACCGACCTTGAAATGACTGAGCTCATGGAGAACCCCCCTGATGCTTACCAGGCACAGCTGGTGGCCGAGAAGGCAAAGAAGATTCAGCATGCAGAGCAGCTCCTGAAGAATGCACAGAGTGATGGGAAGGTGAAGAACAAGTTCTCGAAACCCGGTCGGGGGCGTGGAAAGGGTCGTGGGAGAGGCCGTGCTGTTGACAATTCCGTGGCTGATCCCAAACCTTCTGAACCTGCTGGTGAGAGCAATGGGAATGATCCAACCCCTGAACCAGAAGGGGGAGGTTCCGGCTCTGGTGAGCCTGCTGGTGGGGACCCCAACATTGAAGTGGCACCTAAAAAGGGGCGCAACCATCTTACTCAGAGTGAATTGCAAAAGATGTGGTCTGAGAAGGTTGCCGGACATCTTTAGCATCGATGTTTTTCATATATATATATATATACCGGGTCATTTTTATTATTATCGATGGGTGTCGAACGGGAGGGGGTTCAACACCAGCGGCATTTTGCTTTATAATGCCTTTGTGTTAAATGAGGCTCCCTTGCTTCGAGCGGCAGCTATTCCTGTGCCTGCTGACTTTGACCCTACCAGCAAGAAGTCCTTCACATTGCCCCCTCCAGATGATAAGAAATGCGGGTCCGTAGGCATTCTGTTACTTGGCTATTTTATATACTTGAACCCACCGGGTAGCATCAAAAGCGTTTTTTTTGGTGACACTATAGGTTTCCCAAGTGATTCAATTGACACTTTCCCTGTAAACAATGACCCATCACGTATGTGCTACTGAACTACGAACATGTATATATATATATACATACTCCTCAAAAACAATAATATCCCATTAAGTTTCTAGCCGAGTGTTTTTCCCAGGTGGACGTTGGATCAGATCTACGTCTCAGCTGTGACCAACAAGGAAGCTGATGAGTCCATCCGGGTGAACAAGAAAGGAGGGTCGACGTTGTCAATTCGAAAGAAGGGCTGGGCTGAAAACTTTACCTTAGCCAAGAAACTGGCAGGTTGGTGAATTTGCCAGAGAATGCTGTCACACCCTAGGGGTCCTCCACATGGTTTGTGCACAACAATATTATTATTTGATTGTATAAAATATTAATATACCACAATGGTTCACATATCTTCACCGGTGTGGTGTGACCAGGGTGTCTTCTAGTTTTGCTAGATGAATGTGGCATAGGCTGTGTGTCTACACACAAGACGTGGCCGACTCCCATGCCCCGGAAGCCTGTGAAAAACTGCGAGTAGTATTGGTCAAGGTTCGACAGCTTAATGAACATATTCACGACCAAAATGTGTTGTGGAGCCAAATTAGCATACCATTGTAGTTGTGGCCACCTCGCTCAATATTTTACTTATGTCTTATGTCAGTTTTCTCTTGTGGATGATCTCTGCAATGCGTTCATTTTGCTGATTTAGATACTCCTAGTGACACCTGAGACCCATCCAATCGGATCCCACAGCCTGTCCTGAATCCATTCGCCATCATGGCATTGGGCCTCTCCAAGCGCAAAGCATGTGCACTGCTATTTTGGGGAGCACCAGTCCTGCTGATTCTTCGATGCATCTTATGTTATGTCTGATGGTTGTTCATACTTCACCATTACAGTGGGTCTTCAAGCCATCCATATACATAAAATAAAAAATAAAAAATATATATATATTATATTACCTGTATTATGTATATTATATGTATGTACACTATACCGAAACAAGTCTGATCAACTCACCTTCTGGAAACAATTTGATCCCAACCATGTACATCATCGAGTAACTTTACCTTGACATCCGGCTCGGCTTAGGATTCACTTGGTGGATTATTGCTGTCAAGTTTGGGCCGCTGAGCATGGTGATGGTCCTATGCAAGTCCCTTGGGTTGCATCAAGTCGGATGGTTACAGATGGGGTCTGTCTTGAAATATGAAAAATGATTGCCCTCTACTTAATTGTCCTTATGTTATTTTAGGTGTGTGTGTGTGCCGTTTTTCGGAGGCCAGTCCTAAACCAAAATGAAATGATCCCCTTTCTTACCATTTCAAAGTAAATAATGGTGTGGTCAAAATGGCCCCATTTCTTCTCCCATGAGGACTTGCAAATGCTGGAGTTGTTTAGCGGGGAGCAGGAGCTGACCCGACAATGCAGACACTTGGCTAGACAAAAATTCCTTGGATACACCTTTCATCCCAAACAACGGCATGTTTCTGCTGTTTAATTCACAAAGGATGATATTGCACACCGCATGGGATGACAAGTGTTGTTACAAACCCCTGGGAGATAGTTAAACCTTCCTATGAAATGGTTCTTTTAAACTTGCACCAGCTGAGGATTGAATGGCATCGAGTGTCGTGCAATGGACATCAGGAAAGACAAGGTCTTGCATGACTTGACGTCTTCCCGTGGGTTCTGTCTAGCCTTGCTCCGGTTGCTTCGAGTGCAGCCCAATGGAATGATATGGGGCGGCAACCCTTGTGCTAGGCAACCGGGTTTGAGTTTAGCTATGTTGAAAAATACACTGAAGGTGTTAGTCATCATTTAAAAAAATCCAACCCGGCCCATAAGCCTATGGTGGGGACTATGTCTACTTCATGGAAAAATGGTTTTGGCAGCTTGACTGCTTCACACTCCCAAACCAATGGACCATGATTTATGCATTGGTATTTCCACAATGGGGGATGCTCGAAAATACCTAAAAGGGGTTATTTTTGAATATTTTGGAGCATCCTTCATTTTGAGAAATACATTATATAATATATATCTTGAACAAGGGATTTAACCCACATGGTGGTGATTCATTGTTTCATTTTGGTCCCTCCAAGTTAGCAGCGCAAGTTCCTTTTTACATATGGGGTAACGTAAGTGTAGTTGACTACATTGTTGGGGTGCCCTTGTGTCCTTGGTGAAATCCCAACCACTACGGCCAGTTGGGTTTGGATAAGTGCATCTACGACGAAGCGACGCAGCCGCGAACATGGCATTTTCGGAGATGAAGGGCTGGAAGGGGTGCGGGTTGCTAATTGTTTAGCAGCCCGCTTTGCTCTATTGGCCATGGTGGCCATTGTTAATGGTGTTTGGTGGTCTGTCACTAGTATGAATTGGCATTGGGGTCTGGGTATGTAGTTTTTGGTCATCATAAAAAATCGGGGAAACATCAACAAGTGATATCGATTTAACATAATGTTTGCCCCAAACACTTTCCCGTCCTTGTATCCTTTCAAAATCACGACCATCAACTGCTTTATCCAAACCCTAATTTTAGGAAATGTGTTGCAACTGGGAGTTCACATATTAAAGCTAAGTTGGCATCTAATAAAAAAAATATCACACCACAACCCCACACCGTTGCTAGTGGCCTCGTGGGTAAAGCTCGAGTCTCCCTGGCAGGGGCCCGGGGGCAACCACCAAAATGAACATGCATGAAAATGATTTTCTAGGAACAACAAAAATGATATCCTATTTTTCGTAATATATTTCTGCTCCATCCCACAAACCCTGTCTGACAATATCATTGTATAACATCCTCAAATATTGTTTATCATGCAAATGGGGTAGATGTTGCTGGGACTTCTTCATACAGGGGCTAGTTGTTCATCTACAGGAGGACTATGCACATGTATCTAGCTACAGTCACCGCGTATATTATGTGGTTTGACACAGCTGTTTTCCGCTGAAATTCATTCTCACTGAGGTAGAACAGCCATCTTCAAGCTGTCTTCCCAAGTGCCCCTACGTGGCCCACGTCATGACCAACATGGCACCTACGTGGTACTTGCGAACGTGGATGGGGGCATTTAACCACTTCTGTAGTAAACCTACAGCATTGTTTGGATCATGGTGGCTTATCTTATTATTTCGAAGTTTTCATCATAACATTTTAGGGATGTTTAATTCATGTCTAGGTTTTCCCGATGCCATCAGTTGAAGAAAAACTCTGCTTGATCTTTTCCCATAAGGCCATTGCTTGAAGAACTTAAATGCCGGCTTTCACAAGCAGAACAAAAGTCATTGAGGGAGTCATCGGCTGGCATGTATACCAAGAAGAGATTACCGGATGGACGGGTGAGGGTTACTGGAGGAAAAAGGCTGAAAGAAAGTGGAGCTTACACACCGGAGTTTGGAAAGCGCGTCGCTCAACTATTTAAAAAGGGCGCAGTTGCTTGTTGTTCACTAACAGTACCCATTTTGTTTTTCCCAATACTGTCACCTGTACATGCCACACCACTTGGATACCACACCTGGTGCAAACACTTCCGGCAGCTCCACTGTGAGGTTTCAGCATCGCACCTTGCTGCACAGCGACAACGATCTCTGTGGAAACTAGAAGGCCCTAAGGGCTTTGATGCTTGGATGTAATGATACCTTATTAGTGGTATTTTTTGGGGTGTGTTGACATTAGGCAGGTTAAAGTTCCCAATACTGCAGTTTACTCAAACGTCATTTTCTTTCCCTGTCTTTTGATTGGCAGGGTCCGAACATGATCATTCTTGGGGAAATTCGATCAAAACTGATTGCCAGTAATGTGAAAAAAAAACTACCCGTGCCGTTGCTCACGCAGCGGAAGCGGTTGTTCATAGCCACTGCTACCTGGGCCACATTGTGGCCTTCGTCCATCATGACCCTAGTCTTGTTGTAAGGGTTTTCGGTCGCCATGCCGTTCATGAACTGCGCAACCACGCGGCACGCACATTGTCAGCAAGTGACACTGCCATGCTGCCACATCCGTCCGACAGCACATGACAATTCGAATGGTTGAGGTCTGATTCCTCATCTTGTCGGCCAAAGCTCCGTACACCGGTACCAAGACAAAGAGATATATGCATTTAAACACACACACACATATATATATATATATATATTATAATCTATTTATTTGTTGTTTTTTGAGTTGATATTTACTATACTGTTATATTTACACAAGACGTACGGTATATATAAATATTTACATCTCATGAAAATAATATATCTATATTTGTATGTATATATTGAAATAACAATATTTACATATATATAATAAACATCAAATATGCAATACTCATATGTATATAATATACGCGGTGTGTGTATATATATATCGAAATATATCTATACAAAACACACACACACACATATATATATATATATACACATACGATGTTCTTCTGACCTTTAAAACCACATGATTATCAGTTGGCAATGCCTTCCCTTGTTGTTGTCAACACCATTGTGGGATTTTAGAATGATTAGAACTGCTGGCCCATCTTCTGGAGGAACTTGCAGGGGGGGCTTCTTTAAGGGCCACTTGAGAATGAAATTCAATCTTGCAACAAACTACAGGATTAGTGATGCTTGTGCTCGTACCATTGGTATACCAGAAAAACTCGAGATATTATATACTAAAGTATTTTACTGAACCAATGCCTAAGCTTGAAACTTACTTTTGGGAGATGGCCCACTGAGTAAGGTATAATCGCATGACTATACCCAACTGTTGGAAAGATGAGCTTAAACTTCACCTATGCCAAACAGTTTATCTACCTGACTTTAAAAAACTTCACCATATAGAATGGTATGGGTCCGGTTCTATATGCACATTACAAACCGAAATTCCACTAACGATAGTCCACCATTGTCCTATGAGGGAATAGGCTCATTACGCTAGTTTATATTTTTGGAGATTATACATTTAATTTTCAGGACTTAACGATAAGGGCATCACTTGCACTAACCTTGAGCAATGACACCAATTTTTGATGAGTTTGGGTGGTCTACTTAAAGGGTTGTAGTTTAGGTGACCCATACCTATAGCCGTCTTGTATTTGGCCTCTTATCATCCCATGCTTTGCTGAGGAGCAGCCCTTGGATTGGAAACATGCTGACTTACCAGCTCTTCGGCAGTTCCTTTTGGAGGAGATTGCAGCCAACAGGTTCCATCCCCAACCTGGCCTTCCATTGTAGGTTGCAATGCGATCCTGAAGCGGTTGC
>CAMXCT020000863.1:142892-202391 GCA_947184155.2 Cladocopium goreaui | reverse complement strand
CAGACCCAAGGGTCACCATGTTCTTGCTCCCCATGCCAAAGGGGAGTCCAAAGGAACCTGAGAAGCCAAGCGCTTCTGCAGCGGCACCGAAAGCAGCTGCGGGACCACCTTCGAGGCCCTTTAAGCGGCCAAAAACATCGGCCAAGGCCAAAGCTATGTGTCCAAACGAGTTGAAAAGCTACGCGCAAAGAGACGCCAGTGGTCAGGCGATTTGCTGGGCATTCAACCAGAAAAGTGGCTGCAAGCTCGAGGTGTCTAATGGGCGTTGCAAAAAGGGAGTGCATTGCTGCATCAAGTGCCACAAGAACAACCACAGCCTTGTTACCTGCCGTGCAGCTTCCAACTGACTATCGACAGACGTGGACAAGGACAACAAAGCAGCATTCTTAAAGAGAAAGTTGCTGGATGTGAAACAGGTTTTTTCTGCGAAAGCTCAGATGGACCATCAGCATCCTGATTCACCCCAGACTGCAGTTGAACAACAACCTCTGGGAAAAGGACCATCTCCGGAAACTGGAGCTGGATGTGGTGTCACAAACAACGCCCAAGGCGATGGAAAGTTTCATGGCAAAACTTTGCAAGATTTGCTTTTTGTAGAAATCTTTGCAGGGACGGCTAGGTTGTCGAAAGTGGCGAGAGAGCAAGGGCTGGGCATTTTGCCCGTGGACAAGACAGCGACGAGAGCAACACAGGTTTTCATTGCAAACTACGATTTGACCAGTCCAGAAGATATGTCTTCACTCATGACGCTACTGGCGGCGGAGAAAGAGCGCATTCTGGCCGTCCACTTAGCTCCAGCATGCGGAACGGCTTCTAAAGCCCGTGAGAAAAAACTTTGGAGCTTTCGAAACAAAGGGTTCAAGGTGCCTGGGCCGTTACGGTCCAAAGAAAAACCAATGGGCCTGGACAACCTGGAAGGCTTGGACAAAATACGGACGGAAGCTGCCAACATTGTTTATTCAGCCACTGCAGTCATCATTAAGTTTTGCATTGAAAACATGATTCTGTGTTCATTGGAGAACCCAGAGAACTCTTTGTTTTGGGACTATCCGGACATTGCAGAAATTCTTCAAGTGCATGTGGGCTTCAGCGTTTATTTCCACCATTGCATGCATGGGGGTACACGCAACAAAAAGACACGTTGGTGGTCCTCTGAAGATGTGTTTTCAACGCTTTCTGCAACATGTGACGGAAGTCATAAACACGCCACATGGAACCCCAAGGTAGTAGGTTCACAACTCACTTTTCCTACAGCAGAAGAAGCTGCTTACCCAATGCTTCTTTGCAAACGCGTCGTGGCCTTACTTGTCCTATATGCACAACTGCATGGAGCGCAGCAGCCTGAAACTTTGGATGTTGAAGTTCCAAAGACTGCCAACACGACTCATCGCTGGATCATGGACATGCTGCCCCGAGGCAAAAAACTAAGGCCACTGGTTAGTGAGTTTCAATTTTACTACTATTTTTTGAGTCAGCCAGCGTTGGAACCTGAACAGAACCAGTTCTTTCTCAGACAGCCCAAAGGCACTCGTGTGGTCAATCGACAGTTACAATGGGGTAAAGTGCGGGTCGATGAGGGGAAAGTTTATTGGAAAACTGATATGAAAGAGGTTCAGCTTGATGACAGTAACTTGCAAGATTTCTTCAATGCAGATGGTGAAATTTTTCAAGCTGAGCTTTGCACAGCTGGAATACCCAGAGAACCTTGGGATTTCGTGGCACAAGCAGCCAAAGTGGGACATCCCCGATCGATGGCTTTGCACTTAAACCAGGAGGTGATAGAGATGTTGAAAGAAAATTTTGCCATGCCACCTCATGTGATTGTCAAGGAGAGGGCAAAGTTTTTTCACCATTGGTCAAAACGTTGCAAAGACTTGGAGAAGGAAGAAACGAAGCTGCATGCCAGTTTAGAGCCTCACTTGCGTCAAGTGCTGCAAGGGAAGAGATTGTTGCTCTTCAAAGAGATGCTTGAGTTTTACAATTACCCTGACAAGGAGCTGGTCAATGACATCAGTCGTGGATTCCCTCTGTCGGGGTGGCTGCCTAAGTCACACATTTTTCCTGTGGGCTTGAAGCGGCCCTCGCAGACGGTTGATGCAGCCCTGAAAGTTGCAAAGGGCATCAATGGAGGCATAAGCAAACAGGTGGCATCGAACCTCGACCCGGACTTGGCAGAGGAAGTCTGGGGACAAACCCAGGAGGAGTTAAGCAACAGATGGACGTGGGTGGATGAGAAGTGTGACCCATCCAAGCACTTGATCGCCAAGCGGTTTGGACTCCGACAGGGGGAAAAGGTGCGGCTGATAGACGATTGCACGGCAGGGGGATTCAACTCCACCTGTGGAGTGAGCGAGCGCTTGAGGGTGCATGCGATAGATGAGCTTGCATCATACATCGCTTGGTGTTTAACCACTCTCCCTGAAGCAGCTTTAGATGATGTTGTCGGAAAAACTTACGACCTGAAGAGCGCTTACAAGCAGTACGGAGTCAGAAAGTTTGACAGGGACTTGCTGAGATTGGCAGTTTGGGACCCTCATCAACAAAAGGTTTGCTACCTGGGCATCAACGCTCTACCATTCGGAGCCATAGGCTCTGTCAGCTCCTTTTTGAGGGTGTCTATGGCGGTATGGTTCCTGGGGGTCAGGGGACCCCGCCTGTGCTGGACTAGTTTCTTCGACGACTATACCTTGTTGCCCAGGGGAATCAATGCAAAGAGCGCCGAGGTCTCCGCAGAGTGTCTTTTTCAGCTTCTTGGGATAACCTTTGCTACGGAGGGGAAAAAGGCTGTTGACTGGAGCACCAGAGTTAAAACCCTGGGAGTGGTGTTGGATTTGGCACCGGAGCGAGAAGCAGACATTCCCCACAGGTTCGTCATGATTGGACACACTGAGTCCAGGATACAAGAACTGACGGCTCTGATAGAGTCCATTTTAGCACAAGGGTCTTTGACTTGCAAAGATGCGGAGAGGCTCCGAGGGAGACTTCAATGGTTCGAAACCTTTTCCCATGGTCGAGTAGCACAGCAGTCCTTGAAGGTCATCAGTAGCATGGCATCGGCTGGGAGGCAAAAAGAAAGCATGGGAGCAAAAGAGGTTGGTGCACTTAAGTTTCTGAAAGACCGAGTGCTCTCAGCTGCGCCGACAAAGGTCATGGCAGCCAACCTGCAAACTTGGTATATTTTTTCAGATGGTGCATGCGAAGGAGAGGATACCAAGTTGGGATCGATCGGAGCGGTGTTGGTGAATGACGCAGGCCAAGCTGTGTCCTTCTTTTCTGAACAGGTGCCCAAACAATGGATGGACATATTTCTGGCTGAGTCGAAACACCCAGTCTTTGAACTTGAACTGCTGCCAGTGACGGTTGCATTACATGTTTGGGAAAAAGAACTCCAGTACTGCCAAGGAGTGTTCTACCTGGATAATGAGGCGGCCAAAGGAGCACTCATTGCAGGAGCTACTCCAAGCGGCAATGGCAGCTGGTTAGTTAGATCCTTTACCGTCAGAGAAATGCAGTGTCAGTTGAAAGTCTGGTTTGCCCGAGTTCCTACAAGCAGCAACGTGGCAGACAAACCTAGCAGGCTTGACGTGTCAGAACTGACAGCTGAAGGCGTCAGTAGAGTCACGATCGAGTGGGAACAACTCTTGGAGCTGATACGGAAATTCAGATCTGTTGATTGGGGTGAAGGTGAGCGGGATTGAACTTTCCCCCACTGCTCCGGTTAAAAAAGAGAGTGTTCCGATCTGCAGTATGTCATTTTACATGTTGCACCGTCGATTTCAGTTGCTGCATGTTTTTTATTTTTCCGAGAATTTCTGCAGAGAGAAATTTTTGGCGAAGAATGTGAATGTGAGGAACAAATTTTTGAAGACAGCGTGACGGACAAATCTGACGAACGTTGCGCGCGCATACAACTTTATAAATATTTTTATGGTTTGTGTTGTTTGATATGTCTATGATATACATGGATAAGGTCACAGGATATAAGGTGGAAACTTCCAACCCAACCGGTTTCCTCGAGAAACAAATAAGGGAGCAACTCATTTCAAAGAAATGATGACCCCCTTATTTGTACAGAAGAGGAAAAATTTTGTATGTGACAAAATTAGGTTGGGTTTGTTTCTTGACCTGTGTTTCACACCTGTGCTCAAACAACACAAAAACCTGAACGTGGAAAACAGAACCGGTTTCGAAATTTGGAAAACAGTTTACACGTTTGAAAACAAATCAGAAGGCTCTAGGTTTTGTTTGACAGGTTTTGAAGTGAAATAGTCAACTGTCAAAACCTTCATGGCAGAGGCATCATATAATTTTATATATGCGCGCTCGCCTCAAACCAGGGTGGGTGTGGAGGGTTTTTCACTTCACTTTTTGAGTGGTTGTGAATTTTACCCGCCCAAAACACGAGGTTTTTTCCCGCCCCTTTTCTCTGTCAACCTTGGATGCTTTGCAAGGAAGGTTGCTTTTTTCCTAGAGCCTACCCCTCAGCCGTTTGAAGGTGAGCGGGATTGAACTTTCCCCCACTGCTCCGGTTAAAAAAGAGAGTGTTCCGATCTGCAGTATGTCATTTTACATGTTGCACCGTCGATTTCAGTTGCTGCATGTTTTTTATTTTTCCGAGAATTTCTGCAGAGAGAAATTTTTGGCGAAGAATGTGAATGTGAGGAACAAATTTTTGAAGACAGCGTGACGGACAAATCTGACGAACGTTGCGCGCGTATACAACTTTATAAATATTTTTATGGTTTGTGTTGTTTGATATGTCTATGATATACATGGATAAGGTCACAGGATATAAGGTGGAAACTTCCAACCCAACCGGTTTCCTCGAGAAACAAATAAATTTGGCTGACCTACATTGACAATGTCGAACAGAACATTCTATTCTACTTTGAGGTTGGAAGCTGTGAGATGCTATCTCTATGTGGAAGACTGATTTGGAGAAGGAACTTTGTGTTCTGACTATGTTTTGTATTCAGAAGAAGGTTGTACAGATACCTTGTGTGAATCACTTCGTTCTTGAGAAGTTAGTCAGCTTGTGACTAATGAGCTGGTTATTCACGTTTGGATGAGAACCAGTTTGATTTGAGAACTTTTGGAAGTGTTTCGATGTTTTGAATTCATCTAGTGAAATTGAGTTTTGTAGATTTGTAGCAGCTGGAATAGTTTCAACAAACCTTTATTTGAAGAACTTGAGGTTTGTTAACTGGAAACCTGGAATCGAGTTTACCAGTTGAGACATCGGCTCGAAGGACTGGTGTCAGAAGTTCATTTAATGAACAAGAGCTGCTGTGTCACATAACTTGACATAAGACAGACCGACACAGGGAACACATCATCTCCTGTTGTTGGTTTTGTTCTTTTGTTTGTTTGTTGTGTTTGTGTTTCCCCGTGACTGATCGTGTTGCGTCTGGAGGGAAAGAAGGAGCTTGACGTCAGCATGTGGGAGTCGAGGGTGAAACAATCTTTTTGACATGGTATTGCTTTAGTTTAATTAGTTTTTGGGAATTTACGCTCTGCGCTTGTGTTTGGTGTGCGTGGTTGACGTACGCGTCCGCCTGCGTAGTTCTGTAGGAATTTTGAAGAAGCGTTGGATCTGACCGCAGATCTGTGCACGGCGCTTTTTCTACATCTTTGGTTGTTAGCCATCATTGAAGGCGGCGGTGTCACTTAATTACTTACTGTTCGTCTGCTTCGTGTTGCAAAGAAGTCCGTAGCCCATGTTTTTTATTTACATTGCATGGACATATCGTGAAGCTGGTAACGGCTTCAAATTTCACCCGGATTCTTACCAATGAAAACGTGTCACCCGATAGTAGTGGCCCCCTGTCGAAATTCGCGATGTTGTCGACGAAGATATTCTAACATGACAACAACAATGTCATCAACGGCAGTTCTGAGATCCTTGGGGGCGTCCCAGAAGATGGCGCGAAAGCCGCCATGATCGATTGTATGCTCGTGCGAGACGAAGTGTCCGATCTGGATGGGGTTGTGACCATGCACCACTATTCCGGGTAGCGCACTGCGACTATGGCTTTGTATGTCAATAATGAGACCCTGGAGCTGTTGGGGGAGGATCAATCCCCACCGATGCGGGCCGGCCAGGCCAGCGGCTTCCAAGGTGTCCGTGCATTCAGGGATCCCAAATTCTTCCGGCGCCGTGGCAATAAGCATTGTGGCAAGGGCCGCTGCAATAAGGCCACTGCGTACATCAAGTCGGCGCAAGATGTGCATGTCAAGGAGCCGCCCTAATGCTTGAGGCATAGGTAGGCCATGATCTGATGTAGTCCATGGACCTGCATGGGCACCATTCCCCAACCCTAGGATCATCGCTAGGTCAGAGTCATCATCCTGACAAGCATCAGGCCAGAGCCTGGCAACCAGTCCACACAGGCGTGTCGCCCGTAAGCCTAACAGCCGTTGGAGGAGCTTCTGTCGGTTCACGGTAGCTGCTCGTCTTTTGATAACCCACCAGGCGTCTGACGGTGATCGCCAACGAAAACCAGCAAGGCTGGCTGCCGAATGGCTGCGAGTGAGGCAATTTCATGATAATTTCCGTACTGTTGGCTCTCGTCCATGAAAGCCATCCATACTTTCGATAGCCATTGGTTGAAGGTCAAGTACCTCATAGAGAGCTCTGCCGTGGTGGACCCCCCGGTGGCCATGAGGATACGTTTGTTGGTGATGATTCGGTTCCGATCATTGCAGCGAACATCGATGTGTGTTGCATAGGCTTCGCCTTTGCCCTCTTCAATTCGTCCAAGCAAGCGCCCAAAGCACGGCCGAGTTGGTGGATCCAGGTCACTGATCTGGTCAGCCAGGGCTTTCGCAGCAACATTTTCCTTGGTGAATATAACCGCAGAGAAATCCTCGACTTCGCAGCTCAGAGCTATGAGCAATACAGCTAGAGACCTGGTCTTGCCTGCGCCGAAGACTCCTGCAATGCACAGATCGGATCTACCCATGATGATGGCCAGTAGAAGTGCTGTAGCGACAGCAAGCATATTTGCCCATCACCGTGTGCTGCTGGCTCCAGCAGACTATCTCGAAAGTACTGGTCATGCTGGCTATCCATGGAGGAGATAGAAGCAGGAGTAAGGAATCGCTGCAGTAGCCGGACCAGTGTGTCAGTTAACTTGGTCTTCCTGTCACTGGCCATAGGGCGAACAGGAATTCCAGCCTGGGCAATGCCCATTGCCAGCGGTAGCCGGGATGGGTTCGCCTCAGCGAAGACTAATAGTTCTCGGCGGCTCCTGGTATCGCCCAAAAAGGCCAACTTCTGCAGCGTAATGCTAAAGTTTGCATTCATGGCAATGGGCTGGGGCCAGTCATGTCGCGGGTCGAAGTATGCGGCATGTTTTTGATGGAGTTCCAGCAGGCGCCCACAGAAGGCAAGGGCTACAAACTGGGGTAAGAGCACTAACTCAACCGATTCTGTAAGCAGCAGATTTGCTATTGCTCTGCATATTTTTGTCCAGCATAAGGAAGATGGCACACTTGGCGTTACCGTCTAGCAAGTTGAAGAGCCCCAGGAGTACGTGCTCGTCCAGCCATTACATTAGATTCCATGCTGCCAAGGTCGCCAGCCACACATAACTCCCACGGAGAGCGCTGGGGCATGGCTGAGGGGTCACCAAACAACAGGAGCGGTGTACCCTCTGCATAGAGCGTGACTACATGAAAATCGGCATAAACCTCATACTGATCCTTGAGAGGAAACCTGATGGCTTCTTGGCGTTGCACTTGAGACTGAGCAAGAGCCACACTTTCCCACGGTTGAAGATGCTGCATCTGTCGACCAGAGTGGTACGCATCTAACTGTGGCAGCACCATGTCAAGAAGAAAGACCAGAGTGCGGAGTGAGAAGCCTGCAAGGAATTCCGTCAGTAGTTTCCGAATGTCTGACCACCCTCGTCGCTTTGGCCTCCCGGTGTGGGGATAGTCCAGGTCTTTACACTGCGGACTTGGAACAGTTTTTGTAGATCCAATTGGTGGAAAGAGACAATTTTTCTCATGTGAGTTGAATGAAATTCAGAGACAATTGCTTGGAGAGCTTTCAAAAAAACAAATCATTTTTGAAGCGGAGACTTTGTGTGCAGTCTTGGCACATCGATTTGGGTGCAAAGCTTGGGCAATAAGAAAGCCTTCCTTTACGTTGACAACGAGGGCACGAAGTTTAGCTTGATTCGTGGTACCTCTGAAAACGATACAGTAAATATCCTTGCACAGATTTTTGCTGAACAAGAAGTCTTGACGAAGACTAGCTGTTGGATGGCGAGAGTGAGCTCGTATAGCAATATTGCAGATGCCCCATCGAGGGGAGACATACATCAATTGAATGCACTGGGATTTGAGAGCATTTCAACTTTCGCTTCAATTTCTTTGGAACAAATTCTGGCAGCCATGGTTTGCAAAATGGGGAACACGGCTGGCTGCAATTTGAGTCAGTCCCACCGTTAAAACAGTGTGTATCTGCAAGCTGCGAACGTCGTTGAAGGAATAAGCGAAAGTCACGTGTGACACTGTATTATTCGTTTTTGTGATTTGTGTTGAACAAATCAAGTGAGCTTCAATGCTGCTGCCTTGGTCCAAGTGGAGGGTTGCGGTGGGTGTCCACCTATTTCGTTGTTGCTCCAGCCCTCCATCCATCCCTTGCTCCACCAGATCATCTTTGCCAAACCCACAGCCAACACGGCTGGCTGCAATTTGAGTCAGTCCCACCGTTAAAACAGCGTGTATTTGCAAGCTGCGAACGTCGTTGAAGGAATAAAAAAGTATATTTTCTTCTTTTGTTGTGATATGCCAAGGCCAGAATGACAAGTGCAGAAAAACTAACACAACTAACAGCAATATACTGTTTTTGTAATTGTGAAATGCAACAACTTTCCACATCAAAACTCAACAATTCCATCCATCAATGCAACACAATCCTTTTGTTAAACCTTTTTTTGGGGCCCATAAATTCCCGATATCGAATGTTCATCGAGCAACGCAAAGCAAACCAATTTTTGGTGGGTTACGACCTAATTTATCTTACGTCCTAGCAGATGAGATTTTCCATCCAAAAAACATGTAAAACATGCAACGCAAACCATTTTGGAAGGTCCATATCGTACCAATGCGCATTGGAACCCCAGATTTCTTGGGTCCAAGTGGGCGATGAATGCGCTTTACAGCAATGCGAGGACCCAACTTTCTTAGGTCCTGGTGGAACATGAACAGTTTTACACACCAACGAGTGAAAATTGCCATCCAATAAAATTAGATGCGCCACAATTTTTTTTGAGGGGGCCACATTCATAGAGCCCCTATATCCAATGTAATATGTTGTGATATGTTGTGGGTTTTACGGGATATTTACACGCCGCAAAACATGCACTTTCGACCCAAAAATTGGCCAATCCAAAAAGATCAACTCGGAAATTGGGAGGTTTCCTGTTTACCGAACACACTTGGCTTTTGCACTTTGTTAAAATTGTTTTCAGTTGTTTGTTGTCTTTTGGGTTCGCCACGTACGACTTGTATTTTACAAAATAGGGCACAAAATTGCAACGTGGAAACCATTTTTTGGCAAAAATGCCAAAATAAGCAAACAATCACAACATTTGACAAACATGAGAACACTTGGAATATTTTTATTTTGAGAAAACATGAGAAGTTGTGGGTCAAAATGATAAACAATGAGAAACAATGAAAAACAATGAGAAAAAATGAAAAACAATAGGAAACAATGAGAGACCATGAGAGACAATGAGTCAGTGTTTAGTGATTGTTGTTCGAGGTTTGTGTTTTTTGAAATTTAACAATGGTTACTTCATGTATGTTCCATTTATTTTGCCATGCCGGCTTCATGCACCACGTTGCAGGTAAATATGTTTTTAATAGTGTTTACACAAACAAATCAAATACACAAATAATATAAACAAAATCAATAGAGGACAGACAAAAACCGACAAAAAATACATAGACTACTTTTGAAACTACTGTCAGGCCATTGCAGCCACCACTTTGGGTTGCGGACATACGCCTCACAGACATATCCCCAACTGAACAAATCAAAGCGACCCCTTCAATCCTCTCAAATTTTTAGCATGCTGGCCAAGGTGGTTCCAGTTCTGTTGGGTAAACTTGATTGACTGCAGTGACCAAGGGCAAATTTTTGGGGAGAACGTAACAAAACATGTACCCATAATTGCCCAAGACTGTTTGTGAGACAGACTTTCTTGTCACAACCACTTTGTTTCGGGCGAACTCCTTTGAACTTCTCAACTGTACAGGCGTGGCTACAAAATCCCCAGTTTTGGTAGTTCCATGCTGCCATAACTATTTCACTTTCCTCAAGAGCTTCGCGTTTTTCATCCATGAGTTCGTTTCAAGCAAACGAAACCACAATGAAGACCCGCCAGGGATTTATGTATCTATTCTATCGAATCAATCTAAGCCGTCTAATCCAGCCGATGTATCCAATATATCTACACAATCAGTCTGATCTAACCTAACCTAATCAAATCAAATCTAATCGAATCCTATCGTGTCCCATCCCATCCCGTCCATCCCATCCATCTATCTATTTGTCGCTCCATTTTCCCCAAATTTTCCCTAAGTTTTCACCAAGTCATTCCAAGCAGTAGGTGCTGTACCAGGTATCATTATGTGAGAAAGATTTTTACTCCTATATGCACCTTCAGTTATGCCATGCAGTATGCATTCAGGTATGGACGCAGGTGGACATTCAGAGAAACGCCAGTGGATGACACACACAAATCGAAACGAGAAGTGTACAAAGACTCATCCATAGCACATAAACTGATGTGCATACTTCAGGCCCCTGAGGTTCAAAATAGTGTCGCTGCCCGCTTCGCATGGTAGCGGAGCACTTTGTGCTTCCTGCCTGCAAGCATTGCCGTGCACCGTTGGCGCTTGGTGCTTTGCCATAGCGCTTGCTGCTGACTTTGGTGGCTTTCTGGACTGGAGCAGAGCTGATTTGTGGATTTTCAAATTTGGTGACCTTGAGATTTACGTGAAAGATTGAATACCTGGTTTTGCACTGGACATTGAACAGTCTGCATACTGTTTCTGTCAATACCTCAGATTTTTGGCGTTGTACAATTTCTGGTGGGTGACATTTTTACAGGTTTGACTGGCGTTGGTGTAAAATTTTCCAGGTGATTTCATTTGGGATACAAGCTTGGATTTGAAACTTGCTTGGAGACAAAGTTTGAGGAGACGGTCACTTGAAGTTGAAGAGATGGCGCAGGAATTCAACCCTGCGATATTTCAAGCAGCCTTGCTTGAAGTGGCAGAGGCTACTAAAATAGCTACAGCTGCTGTCCAGGCAATGCAAAGTGCCCAGCAGTCGAGTAGCCCACAGGTTACAGCAGCTAGTGCTTCTGGAAGTCCTACAGGATCACCACAGGGATCAACAGATTGGTCAAAGCTTGTGAACAAGCCCCCATTATTAGATGGGAAGACGGTGGAGGATGAGATTCGTATGTTTCGAGACTGGCTTTGGATGTTAACGCAGTTTTTAAACACCATTGATGCTGGTTTTGAATCAGAAATCCAATCACTTGTGGATACCCCTACATCACCCTTAGATATGTCCACAGCAAGCTCTGAGACGAGACAACGTGGAGCCAAACTTTACGGCCTTTTAGCGTCGTTGTGCAGAAACCGCAGTTTGAATGTGGTGAGATCAGTGAAACAAGCTGATGGGTTCGAGGCGCTCAGACAGTTAATTCTGAATTTGAGGCCCTCTAGCAACAACAGAGGCTTGGCATTGATGGGAGCCCTTACCAATTGGTCTACGTTCAACATGAACCAACTTTTGCAGCCGCAGTTGATGAAGTTGGAGGAAGCTTTGGAAGAAGCTCGACGTGCAGGGTCAAGCATCCCTGACCAGCTTCAGCAGGCGATTTTGCTGAAGTGTGTTTCTGGCCAGTTGAGGACTCATTTGAACTTAGCAATCCAGGAATCTACAACATTCAAAGAGCTGCGTGAACAAGTTCTACGTTGGGACAGGAGTCAACAGAAATGGAGCAACCTGATCTTTGATGATGCTTCAGGTTCAATGCCTATGGAAGTTGATCGTGTCTATGCAGATGGACGCAACTGGAGCAGTGGTGGTAAAAAGGGTGACAAAGGAAAGGGAAAAGGTGGTTCTTCAAAAGGGAATCAAAGTCAGAAAGGAAAAGGAAAAGGAAAGACCAAGACAAAAGATGGTAAAAGTGGACCAAAAGGTAAGCAGCAGAAAGGTGATTCAAGCGGCAAAAGCAGTGGGAAGCAAAGCTTTTCAGGGAAAGGCAAAGGCAACAGACCAGACGTCACTTGCCATAAGTGTGGTAAGTATGGCCACTATGCCCGTGATTGCTGGGGAACTTCAGTGCGACAGGTTCAAAATGAGGTTTCAGTTAGTGCACAGCCTAGCCAGCAGACTTCAGTGGCAGCTGGCTCACCATCTTCGACAACAAGTTCACAGGTGCCTGTTGCCCCTCAGCATGGTCGTGTTGCAAGAATTCAATTTGCAGATGCACATGTCTCAGATGTTTCAAAACATGATGAGCTAGTGTTTGACCTTCGAAGTCCTGTCAGTGATTCAAGTTGCTTGGATGGGACAATTCGAACTATGCAGTACTACATCGGTGATGAGCCCAATGCGACTGAATTTGATGTTGAAACATGTCTTTCAGTGCGTACGATGTTGGAAAGTGTTGATGAACACACTCAGATGCATAGCATACTTTTGGATTCAGGTGCCGATGCCTCAGTTTTTCCAGCGTGTATGGCAGAGCTTGGTGTTCCTTCAGCTGACATGCAAACATGTTTGAGAGATGCCCAGGGAAAGCAGATTCCTTTACATGGCATGAGGGATGTTGAGCTGCATCTCATGGATATGCAAGGACGTGCAATCATCCTGAAGGAAACGGTGGCTTTGAGTGATCAAATAACACAGCCAATTCTTTGCTTTGGTCATTTGCTGGAGAATGGATGGAGTATCAACGGCATTGAGCAAACACTCACACATGGTTCTGGAATTTCCATACCCATAGAGTTGCAAAACAAATCAATGTCAGTACGTGGATGGGTACGTATGATGAGAAATGAGCCAGAGGTGTTGGATCCCTTTTGCATCAGAGCAGTACGTGCAGAAGTTTTTGACTGGCTTCATGACATGCGTGTTGGTTGGCATCTTAACCCAGAAGGTGTTGGTTCAGGAAAGCACTATGGAAGTTGTTACCAAGACCCGACACTTGCTTGCCCAACCATGTCTGGAAGGAAATTCAGGACAACGCTGATCAAGGATGGAGATCAATGGGTCGTGATGGAGCTGTGTGAGCCCTTAGAAGAGCTTATTGATCTTGCAGCAGAGTTTCATGGTTATGATGGTGAACGTTTTATCATTACTGTGATCACAACGCATGAAAAAGCTCCACATGTCATGTGTTTCAGATTGATGGATGATGATGAAGTACCCCAACCTGCAGTGGAACTTGAGCAGGCACAACACGCTGCAGGTGACATAGCGCCCATGGCCCCAGAAGATGAGGTTTTGGGAGTTGACATTGGAGATGACATGCAACAAGATGCAGGTCAAGCCATTGAGGGACAGTTGGTTTATGCACCAGACAGAGGAGATCACTTGAATGTCAATGGAACAGAACTGTTTCCACACACTGCCTTAGCAACTTTGCGTGAAGCTTGTGGTTTTTACAACTTGTCACAGTCTGGAGGGAAAGAGCGATGTTTCAAACGTTTATGGGAGTATCAAAAGAAACTTGAACTTCAAACTGCATTAGCATCAGCTCGTGAAACTGAAGCTGAGCAGATGAGACAGCCAAATCCTCAGAAATTGGCTGAAGCACCTGATGAAAGAGCTCAACAACTGCATATGCTGACGCATTTACCTTTTCAAGATTGGTGCCCCCATTGCGTTGCTCATCGATCAAGGCCAGACAGGCATTTGAGAGACGGTTCAGTCAAGGATTCTGGTGTTGCAACGGTTTCTTTTGACTTTGCCTATACAAAGGCAGTTGCTCCAGGTGGAAACGTGCAGGAGACAGAACAGGTGATAGCTTTGGTTTTGGTGGATTCAATGACAAATTTCACAGGATGCGTCCCGATCTCAAAGAAGAATGACTTTGATTTGATGGTGCGTGAAATTTTGCAATTCACCCAAGTCCTTGGCCACAGTGAATGCACCTTTTTGTGTGACAATGAACCAGCAATCATGCAAGTTCAGAAACGTGCAGTTCATGCAAGACAGATGATGGGCTTGGTGACTCACAGCAAAACTCCAGCTGCTTATGATCATGGGAACAGTCTTTGTGAAAACACAGTGAATCGTGTGCGTGGACTGGCAGGAACCCTGATGCACTCCGTCCAGGAGAAGCTTGCAATTCAGCTGAACACCAACCATGGACTTTGGAGCTGGGCTTTGAGACACTCTAGCTGGCTTCTTAATCGTTTTGCGGTGGTTCATGGTGTTACGCCCTATGAGCTAGTGTACCACAAAACCTACAAAGGCAAGATGGCAGAGTTTGCAGAACCTGCATTTGCATACACGCACACAGCTTTGAAGGGCAATCCTAGGTGGCAACGAGTCATTGTGCTGGGGAAAGCTGAAGCTCAAGATACATATGTGGTTTTCACTGGACAATCGGTCATGCTGACGCGCTCAATCAGGCGTATCTCAACTGACTGGAAGTGCCACTTGGGTTTCTTCTTACACTTCAATGCACCGACATGGAGGTTCAAGGCAGGATTTGGAGGACGTGTTGTACCTACAAAAAGGGCTGTTACCGCCCAACCTGCAAGCTTTAGTGCCCCTCAAGGGAATGTGTTGCCCTCTTCTTTTCATGACAAAGATGCAGAAGATGTGAAACAGAAACAAATCGAGGAAAAGGCAGAAGAGCGTGAGACGTTTTCCATGGGTCAAGAAGACCATCCCAAAGAACCTGAGAAGTTTGAAGTGGAGACAATGGAAGGATTGCAAGATGCTTCAATTCCAAAAGAACATGCAACTGGCTCAGAGCTCTCACAGCCAGTGCAAAACCGACCAAAAAGACCAGGTGAAGTTGAGGTTACAAGCGTTTTTGATGATGCTGATGCTTCCTTTTTGCCTTCAATGGAAAACCAAGTTGATGTTTCTCAAGATCCCGGCATGTCAGCACCAGTGACACCCCCAGTGATTCCTTTGCAGCTGCCCCCAACACCACGGCAGCAGCATCCCACGAGAACTCATGAGATGGAAGAGTTGGAGGACCATGAGTTTAAACGTGCCAAGCTGGAATCTCAGAAGAAGCAGAAAATCACTCAAATCAGGGAACAGCATGAGTCAATGATCAGAATGGTCAAGTTTGGTGAAGAGGAGTTTGCAACAATGGACGACTATGAGCATGAGCTTGATGTCAACGAAAACATCCCAGAAGTTGAGTTTTGGGAGGATGAAGATAAAATCGAGTTCAAAGAGGTGCCAGACGCCTTGTGGTCAACAGCTTCTCTGGAAAAGCAGCCACCCTCGCCAGAAACATGGGTGGATCAGCTGGCAGACGAGGTTGAAATTCAGCGCCTTCTTTCAATGGGTGTTCTTCAAAGACAGGAGGAGTGCCAAGATGAAATCTCAGGCACTTTAACAACACGTTTTGTGTATGACTGGAGGATAAAAGAACATCCAAGTGGAGTCAAGATGTGGATGAGACGAAGTCGTTTTGTAGCAAGGGAGTTTGCAACAGACCGCAGACCAGATACCTACAGTCCTGCAAGTGGATGCCATTCGACAAACCTCATCCCAATGCTGTACCTCAAGATGTTGGCAGACAGTTTGGATAGCGTTGAAGGTTTGGGAAATGACAAGGGTAACCCATACCAAGTGGTTTTGGCAGCCCTGGATATCAAGGACGCCTTTCTTCAGGTTCCACAGGAAAGACTGGTGATGGTTTCCCTTTACAACCAGCAGTATGTCATTCGACGCAATCTTCCTGGCCAGCGTCTTGGAGCAAAGGCATGGTATTGGTATTTCAGAAAATACATCAGTGAGACTTTGAACTGTACTTGGTGCGTGGAACAGCCTTGTCTTGCAAAATGCGTAGCAGAAGGAGTTTCCAACTGCTTTTTGATTCACGTGGATGATCTTCTTTTTGCTGGCAGCCGTGATTTCTGGGAGAACAAGTTTTTGCCGGCAGTTACAAGCAAGTTCAATGTGAATTTCAGTGAAATCAAAGATGATGGCAGTTCCATTTTCTTTCTCAAAAGACAGTTGCTGAAAGTGAAAGATGGGTTGTTGATTGTGCCAGGCACCACAACTGGCAAAATCGTGGCGTACTTTGAGAAGTTCTTTGGTGTGGCCCGACACCAAAAGATACCATGTGACAACTCAATTCAGAATGATGACAAATCTCAGTTGCTGAATGAAGGTGACAGCAAAGCCTATCGCAGTATCATCGGTCTACTCCTTTATGCAGCAAGAGACCGTGTTGATGTGATGTACTGTGTGAAGGAACTTTCATCATTCATGTCATGCCCTACAGTTTGTGCGTTGCAGAAAATGAGAAAACTGGTAGGCTACCTCAAGGCCACAGGTGACATGGGCATGAAGCTCACCTTACCGGAGTTTGGAGCTGGTAAGTGGAAAAAGGGTGGTGAAAAGTTTTGGAACGTTGAGACCTTCACAGACGCAGACTGGTCAGCACATAAAGCACACCGCAAGAGCACAAGCTGCGCTGTTCACTTCATCAATGGCAATTTTGCATACGCTTCAAGCCGAACCCAAAGAGTTGTATCATTGAGTTCAGCAGAGTCAGAACTCCACTCAATGATTTCAGGTTGTTCAGACGGAATCTTTCTGAAAAGGTGCATGCAGTTCCTCACAGGTGATCAGGTCGAACAGTGGCAGTGGGTTGACAATTCCGCTGCAAGACAGTTGATCGAACGTCAAGGAGTGGGGAAAATCCGCCACCTATCAGGAAAGATTTTGTGGATGCAGACTTTGGTTTTGGAAAAGCAAGTTCAAGTGGGACAGATTGCAACCCAGTGGAATGTGAGTGACATAGGAACAAAGCCCTTGTCAAAGCAGAGACTTCTCATTCTTCTTCATCAAGTTGGAGCATGTGACCCCGAAACGTTGGGTATGATAGGGCAGGAGGAGTTTGACAGGTTTGAAGAAAGAATTGTTGGACAGCAATCAATGAAACGTATGACGAAGGCTATCATGCGTATGGCATTGATGTGGGGCCTTGAGCCTACTTTCAACATTGGAGCAGAAGCAACAAGCACTGAGGAGGTATGTCTTCAGGTTCAGGCTTCTGGAAGTGGCAATGAAAACTTTTGGTTGTGGTTTGCGTGGTTTGGACTTTTCATACTCTGGATTGGTCTTGCAACAGTGGGATATTTTGCATGGCGCAAAGTGTCAAGTGACTTACAACATTGCTGGAACCAAGTTGGAGATGAAGATGCATACATCGCTGCACAGGAGAAACGTATTGATGAGTTGGTTACAAAGGTGGAGCGAATGCAAACCCAAATCGAACAAGACTATGCAATGCTTTCAGATCGAGTTGAGACAACAAGCAATGAGGTTTCAATGACACACGACTATGCATCAGGTTTGCACTATAGCCTGGTGGAACATGGTGGATTTTTGAGAAATGGATGTGGTTTGACCCAGGCTCAATGGGTTCATTTGACCACATTGGAGAGAGCAAATTTGATCAGTGCGAGAGCCCTTGGATCAGTTGAATACATGCGTTTGGTGAGACAAAGGTTTACACCACAAGGAGCCGCAGATGAAACTGACAATGTTGCTGTGGATGAAAACGAAAGTGAGGACATGCCTATGGATGATGGCATGGATGATCCCGTTGAAACAGACACGGTGACAGACATTGTTGAGTTTCTGAAAGGAGAGCATTTGAAATGCTTGAACAATGGCGATGTGTGGGACGCAAACGAGATTCAACATACAATTCTTGGATTTCTGGATGAGGTGAGAACAGAAAATTCAGCCATTATGGTGGAAAGATGCCGAGAGAAAGTTGCAGAGCTTTTTGATAGTCTACATCAGAAAGCAGTGGATCAAAATCGTTGGGACACCGCCGACCACTACCAAACGGTGTCAGGAATGTACAGTTATGTGTGAAATGTGTTTTTTCAGATACAAATGCTGGAAAGAAGACGCAATGCAGTGGTGGAATGCAGAGCTAAAGGCTACAGCATTCCAAGGAGGAGTGAGAAAGATTTTTACTCCTATATGCACCTTCAGTTATGCCATGCAGTATGCATTCAGGTATGGACGCAGGTGGACATTCAGAGAAACGCCAGTGGATGACACACACAAATCGAAACGAGAAGTGTACAAAGACTCATCCATAGCACATAAACTGATGTGCATACTTCAGGCCCCTGAGGTTCAAAATAGTGTCGCTGCCCGCTTCGCATTATGGATTCATGATGGGTAGTAAATGAGGGCTAAAGCGAATAACTGGAAGCAAACGTTCAGCAAATCCATGTGCATGAGATGCAGTGAAAACATGATTGAAAAACGTATAGACTCTTTAGTCAGATTCCCCAATGCTCACACCTGAACTGGCACTAGATGAGAAGTCGGTCACTCAGAGCCTCTCATGTCCGCTATCCAAGACTAGTAGCGAAATATCATGAAACAATGAACTTCCACGATATTTAAGATTATTCAAGTAATCAAATTCATGCAAAAACTGTGAAAGCAAATCAATCAACATTTGGCGTTTGTTGCTCCTACACTAGGCGCATGTTCCGGCAGGACTGTGGCAAAAAGACAGCTGACCGGACGATTTGGGTAAAAACTGCAGCAAATCTTTGGCAATCATTCAGGGCACCTGGTGCTCAGAGCTGTTTGCTTCATGAGTTTCCTTGGAATTACGATATTTTATACGTTTTGTATATGACTTATCTAGAAGAGTAAGGCATGAAATTGAAACCAGTTGTATACCTCACAAGAAAGAGAGACCTGCACTTGTGTGATGGCATGCAGAAAAGTTGAGGTTCGTGCATTGCAGCGTGGATACGATTAAGGGACAAGACCAAGGGGTATAAATTGAAACATTATCATTCCGCCTGTCAAGAAACACAAATCAATTTCCTTTGTGGTGTGTGACGGTGGCTCCAGCCTTCTGCCGCGATCCGCACATTAAATCAGCTCGATCTCTAGCTTTGCGTTGTAAAGTTGCAATGACTGCGATCGAAGTTGTACCAACCCTTGATGAGCTTTCGCTCGTTGATGTGCGTGGACAGCAGTGCATGCCAGGTGTCGAAACCAACTTGGGTGAATTGCTCTTGACGGCTGCAGAAACAACACCAGACAATGTGTGTTTGGAAGTTGAAGCCGAAAGTTACACTTTTGCCCAGGCGAGGCAAACATTTCAATTTCAATCTCTTTGTACTTTCAAATAATGAATTCGTCACAATTCCTCAACTTTTTTCCTCCGGTTTCAAAAAGCAAACTCTACAGTAATTGAATACACATTTCCAGAGGTAAACGCATTCTCTGCCAAACTATGCCAACTGGTTTCAAGCACTTATGTTCGCATGTATCTCACGCTTCGCAAGCATGGCCTGATGTTGGACTGATCCCTGAGGTCGCTCGTATGGCCAGTTCCATCCGCAAAGTTCTTCGCAAAGCTTTGGCTTCGCTGGACCTCCCCAGTTCCTCAAATGAGACTCCAGACGCTCACCAACGTCGAGCAGACGAGCATGTGGTGACCATTGTGCTTGACAGAGGTGTCAAAAGCATCGCAGCAGTACATGCCGTGATGCTCGAAAGGTGTGCGTACAACGCATTTGATGTCGGAGAGCCAGTGGAAAAGCTTCGAAGTTGGGTGGAAGTCTCTCGCCCCCCAGTCATGATTTCCAATGCCGCTGTGTTAAAGCGCCTTGGTCTGACAGACATTGCTGCGACTTTGGGAGACTTTCCTCGTATTGTGCTGGATGTGGACTTGGCTTTGAAGAAGGCAGACAGCGCCAACATGCCATGCACTGCTAAGCACGATCAGGATGACCTTGACAGATTAGCCTACCTCATTTTCACCAGTGGATCTACTGGCAAGCCCAAGGCCGTGATGATCCGTCACAAGTCAGCCTTGAACGTGGTGCGCATTTGGGGGAGGTATGTTGGTCTTGGTCCTCATGATCGATTTGCTCAGGTTGCTTCCATGTCATGGGATGTGCACATCATTGAAGTCTATGGCACAATGTCAGCAAGAGCAACCAGTGTGACATGCCCTGACATGATCAAAAAGTCTGGTCCTGACATGCAGCTGTGGCTGAAGGATCGAGAAATCACTGGAATGAGCGTGGTGCCATCGCACCTGCGCACCATGTCTGGTGGTGGAGCAGATGTCTCAAGAACTCCCAGCGGACTTCCGCATCTTCGAATCCTGGACGTGGGAGGAGAGGCCTTGGGGGCAGATGTGGTATCGACTTGGGCCCCGGGTCGCCGCCTCTTCAACAGCTACGGACCCTCAGAAATTTCAGTGGTCTGCACAGGTGCTTATGTGAATCCAGGTGACATCATTACGATTGGCGCTGAACTGCCCACCTACACTTGCTACATCTTGGACCCTGAGACACTTGACATCAAGCCCGATGGCGAGAGAGGTGTTTTGTTCGTGGGAGGGATTGGTTTGGCTCGTGGCTACCTTGAAGAAGAAGAGAAGACCAAGGCCAAATTCATCGAGTTGCAAGGCATTGGCCGTGTCTACAACACGGGAGATCTGGCTTCGCGCGATGAATTGGGTCGGATCCACTACCATGGTCGAGTGGATTGGCAGGTGAAAGTGCGTGGCATTCGGATTGAGTTGGAAGCCTTGGAGCAAGCCATCGTAGAGTTGCCCACGGTGAAGCATTGCGAGGCCGGCCGTTTGCATGGTCGATATATTCCGATATATTGCCCATATCATTTCTCTCGGTCTTAAGAAAACATAACATTTTTTGAGCGAAAAGTCATGAGTAAAAGATTCTTTGACGGTTCACCTGCCCCTTGCTTGCGCGAGTGTCAAAAGTTGACATTCACTATTTACTTGCAGGAAAATCTAGATATCCTGGTTTAAAAACCCCATGGATCCCATTGCAATCTGTCATCCTTGGAAGTTTCCCGACCCCAGGCCCGTGTTCTGGACAATGGCCAGCGCTTGGTTCTCTTGGCTTCTGGCCAGGATGTTTCAGAGGCAGAACTGAAGCTGACAGCTGCAGCGCTGGGGCGTGGCTACGTTCTGAGCCAAGTGAAGATTGTGGAGAATGAGGCGTGGAAGTTCAATGCTTCTGGGAAGCTCCTGCGCAATGTGGTTGCCTTGGATGAGGAGAACTTGGAAGCTCCCAAGAAGGATGGTTGGGAAGCCTTCGACAAGACCGGAGTGCCGGATTTGGAGCTGGAAATCGCAGCATGTCTAGCTCCACAGTTGAGTGTTGATGAGTGGAACCGAGATTCGCATTTCATGGAGGATCTTGGTGTTGACTCTGGAGGCTTTGGACGGCTGATCTCCCAAATGAGATCCAAGCCCAGCTTGCAGAAGATCGATCTGCAGATGCTCTTTGAACATCCCACTGTTCGATCCTTGGCAGCTTGCCTTTCTGAGCAGTCTGCAGACTCTGATTCAGAGGAAGAAGTGATTCTAGAAACGAACACTTTGCTGGATTCCTTCCTTGAGGTCGTGAAGGAACACCCACATGCCATTTGCCTGGAGGTGAACCAACAGTCCATGAGCTACTTGCAGCTGCAGCGGCAGATGATGGCATATCAACGTCTGCTGCATCAAGCAAAACCCTCCAAGGGTAGCACCGTGGCCATTTTCCTTGACTCCATGGACCAGATGGGTGCCATGTTGGGAGTTCTCCGTGAAGGATGTGTCTTCAGCCTTCTCGGAGAGGACTTTGCTGAACAGATCAGGGCTTTGAAGCCTGATTTCATTTTGGCACGCTCAGATGAAAAGACCTGGGCGCAGCTTGCGGAGATCTGTGATTCTTCCAGTTCTTCCCATTCTTCCAATGGAAAGTGCAGGCTGGTCGACGTGAGTTCTGTGAACTCCCTACTTTCACAGCCTCCCAAGGCAAGAAGAGTAGTGCAAGCTGACGACGTGTGCTGCGTTGCTGTGGAGGTTCATGGAGGAGTGCGAAGTGCAGTGCCTGCATCGCACACGACCATGTTGCAGGCACTCTCTGCTTGGCATCCCCATGTGCAAGGAGCACGCATTTCCAACATGACCAAGACAGGCACTGCAGGTGATTTCCTAAGCACTTGGAGCATTTTCTTTGCAGCGGCTGCACTCGTGGTCTGCGATCCTGAGCAAGTGCCACAGGTTCGAACTGAGCTGCTGATCTGTGAGCACGATAGCATTCCAGGCCGTGTTGCCAGACAGGCCAAGGTCTTACAGCTTCCAGCAGAGGGTGGTTTCACGAAACTTCCTGAGGCCTTGCCCAAGTTTGGTCGTGCTGGCAGTGCGGAAAGCTTTCGTTCAAGATTTCTTCGATCTTCATCCTTGCTGTCGTTGGCGTCATCTTTGGCTCCCTATGTCCTTGGACAAAGCAAAGCAGAGGAAACCAAGAGCTTTGGGGAACACAGCTGGCCCAAGTTATGTGGCGCAGTACAAGGCTTGGCCATTTTGGGGCAGCCTGTCTTTGTGGCAGCTCGCCTGTTGCTGGCTGAAAGGGTGATGCTGCCACTGGCCTTCATCCTACCTTTGTGGCAAATCTTCCTTTTGCTTGTGGCCGTTCTGACGATGGAGCAGTTCGTTCGGGTGTTCATCCTGGTTGCTGTGAAGTGGGTGCTGATTGGTCGCTACAAGGAAGGTGATCACGACATTTACAGCTTGTTCTATCTGCGTCACTGGTTGGTGGAACACATGGCAAAAGGTACCCTTGTTGGGCAAAACGCACATCAGGGAAGCAGCATCGCTTTCCTGTTTTTGCGCAACCTCGCCTTGAGGGCTCTTGGTGCTGATGTTCGATTGACTTCCGTAGTGACTGCTCGTGTGGTGGCCTATGACCTCGTTTCAGTGGGCGACATGGCAACAGTTCATGGTCCTCGACATTTGACAGCTGTGAACTATGGCAGCAGGCGCATGGTTCTGAAGGCTGTGAAGGTTGGTGCCGGTGCCTATGTGGGCCCCAACTGTACCTTGGAACCTGGCTGTGAGATTGCTCCTGCTGGCTATGTGGAACCCTTGTCAGCTGTTCCTTCCGACATGGTGGTGGACAGCCGAGTTTGTGGCGTTCCAGCACAAGTGGTGGGCCCGAAAGACTTGAGTCGGTTGCCGGAAGCTGCAGAAGTTCGCAGCTTTCGAACTCGTGCTGCCTGGTTTGCCATGGGATATTGGATGCTGCTCATCCCCAAAGCTTTGATGCCCTTCATCGGAGTCATTGCTTTCCAACTGCTGAGTTTGTATCCTTGGGATCATCAGGAGGTTGTGAAAGAAAAGCACATGTATCCGGAACATGTGGACGTGCTGCCCACCGAACTGTTGGACCAGCTCAAATGGATTCCACTCATTGCCTTTGGAGTTTCCATGTTGAACACGGTGCAGCGCTCAGTTGGAAGATGTCACTTTGGTTTCCTCGAATTCTTGCCGAGCAGCAGTGGCTTTGGCATGGCATGCTTCACTGAGAATTGATTTGTTTGAATGATAAGCACGACGAGAGTATTTTGTTTGGGCCGAAACAATAGACATGTTTTTTACTCAGAATAATTGAATTACTCGGATAGTTTCTTTTCAAAAAGCATGACATAATTTAATGATATATGCAGAGTATTTGTGCAGCATCTCCAAAGCCACTGTGAAACCTATTTTGAGGTGCTACAGCTTGGGGGAACCGCCGTACTCTGCCGGGTCCTGCCGAAAGTGAAGCCGCCTTGCACATACTCGTTGCTGAGCATCAGGGCACAAATTGCAGCCTTGAAGATGTCCATGGTGCTGCAGGCTTCAGAAATGCTGGCGGATGCTTCCATTGTGCCTGCGTTTATTCGGATGTGTGGTGCCACCTTTGGACACGGATGTGCCATGGGCTTGCAGGTTCGGGATTTTGAAGAGGAACTTGGAGTAACATGATTTCGTTTCCACCCGCAGTAGCAAGCCTGAAGCTGTAGATGTAGTCAACGACTCCATATTCATATTCCTTCAGTTTTTTTTCAAAGTGTCCACATGCATTCACACTCACACAGTCCTGAAGCCACAAAGATGAGGAACACATTTTGTAATTCGGAAGTTTTCTTGTTTGCTCCCTGCAGGTGACGCTTCCTGAGACGTTGGTGGTGGGCAAAGGTTGCTTTTTTGCGACAGGCAACATCCTGACCAGCGTGGATGTGGACCAGGGAAAGTTCAACGTGCCTTGCATCACCTACATGAGCCCCTCAGCCGAGGTTTTAAGCGACTATTTCTCCATTTTTTTCGTAGTTTCATCACATTCACTTCAGCACACCAGCCTTTGCATATTTGGGAAGACTTCATCGGATCTTGCAAGTCTAAGGTGATCACACCTTCCTTGGAAATCACAACCACTTGCCGGAGGGTCTGCCCGAGGGCAGCTTCTGCGGTGTCGGTACTTGGCTTCCGAAGAGGCCCACTGAGCCCAACATGAGTTGCTTGGCGGATCAGCAAATGCACAAGTCCATGAGTGCGAATGGATGTGTGCAGACATGTCTTCTTTTCAGTGGACACAATCTCTTTCACAAATGTAGATCCATGCGAGTGACAAGTACACTCATTCCTAGTGGCAAGGCCCCGAACGTATCAATTATTGAGTTTACGTCTCTAAATCAAATCTTTATCTTCAAATCTGATGTAAATGGATACAATATATGCAAAATACCATACACAAATATAGACAAGCAGTTGCTTTAGAATGGAACAAAAGCTACTACCCAGCCCAACCAAGGCTACTTTGGCAATCCTGCCATGAAGTTCCGTCGACTGAGCAATCAGGCTGCAGGCGTGGTGCGGGTAGAGATGGGAAAGCGAATTCGGGGGAAAAATGTCTGGACAACGGAAGTTTCATGCAATTTCCGATCCCTTCGAGCGTGAGTAGGTGAATTTATGTGTGCTTGATGGACTTCAAAGCATTCTTCGACATGCATGTTTTTCCAAAAATCGGGTTTATTAGAGTGAAGGCTACGTGAATTTGCATCATTTTTACATGTTTTTGCATGTTTGTAAGCAGTCTTGGATGTCACCTCTTTGCCAGGCAAAGTGAATCAGGGTCCCGAACCTGCCAGCTGCTTGGCACGTTTCTGGCATCATTTTAGCACCAGCATCTTGGATGTCTTCCTCTACCGTGGTGTGCAAGGAAGTGTCACGGCTTGTGCCATGCTGACCAGCCGTCTCCTGTTTCCGATGATCACTGCCACTTGGGAGATTTTCGCACTGCTCTTGGTGTACATCGCATTTGCCCTGGTATCTTGGTACCTCTTCTCAGTTGTCCTGGGCAACCTGTTGTTCCATGGATCCACTCCCCACAGCAATGCGTACTACTCCACGACAGTCACACGTTGGTTCACAGCACTGACGGCCCAGCAACGAGTCTTCAAACTGCCGTTCCAAACGGCTGGCACCAGCTGGCAAGCTCCTGTCTTGCGACTACTTGGAGCACGTGTGGGCAAGCGCTTTTTCTGCATGAACGAGCTGGTGCTGGTGGATGCTCCGTTCACGGAAATCGGTGATGACGTGACCGTGGACTATGATGGACAGGTGAGATGTCATTCCTTCGAAGACTTTCGCTTGAAGTTCACCCACTACTCTGTAGGCAACCGGGTGACCATCATGTCAGGTGCCAGTGTGGCAATGTGTCATGCTGGAGATGGTGCCGTGTTGCGTCCAGGAAGTCTCAGTTGGAAGGGTAGTAACTTGGAGCCTGGCACTGTGTATGAGGGTGCTCCTGCTGCAGCAGTGGATGATCTTGAGAGGGGTGTGGCTGGTGCTGGTCCTACCCTTCTGCAAGGCAAAGCCAAGCTGCCAGTGGTGAAGAAGTGAGATCAGAGTGAGAGAGTGAGATCAAGTTGGAGCATAGTCTGCATCTTCTTACCGTGTAAGAGGGATAAATTTGGTTTTAAATTTGACATGCATGAACGACATCCTTTTCGAAGCTAGCTGGCACATTGTATAGGCACACTGACAGGCATTGCCAATTGCCAGGCTTCAATTTTGCTGAGTCAGAAGGACTCTACAGCGCCTTGTGCGTTTTCATCTCTTGTGGCATCAACGCCCTCGCAATCCCTGATTTTGTTTCAAGAGACGTTGTACAGCCTGACGTCTAGGTTGAGCGATGCATGATGCCGAGCAGAGACTTCTGCAGTATCGGGAAAGGAAAAAGGAATATGGTTATATAAGGAAGCAACATGAAGCAACGATGCTTGAAAAAATGGCGGAAAATGCAGTGGATGTTGAATCGAATGAGCCGAACTGAAAAGCAGATATAATCTAGAGATAAAACAGGATGAATATGGTTTAAGTAAGTTGAAGTTCTAGCTTGAATCAAAGACGGATTTCATCACTACGTCCAGAGTCATCGGATCTAACGAGACGTGCCGGGTTCACTTTTCGTACAAACAGACACAGACACGTTGACAAAGGAAAGCTAGTGGAAAAAAAACAATTTAGTGTATATGAATATGAGAGAACAAGGATCAATATATTATAATATACAGTATTTATATACGTCAAGAAGACATCTATGGGTTTGAAGGGTTGTGCTTTGAGGGTAATGACCAGAGCACTGTCGGTTGTGGAACTTTGTTATCTGTCTCGCACACGTGAGCCCCATCATTCCAAAATACAAGTATGTCTTGGTCGGCAGAACCCGGCTCGCAAAAGCAGAAGTTTCTGATTGGCTGCTTGGTTCATCGATTTGTCAATGTGGAGGCGCAAATAAGTTCGAGTTATAGAGTTCTTGGTCTTGCTAGCGCCTAAGTGCAAGCCTTCTCACACACAGTTTATTGCGATTGACTTTTCGATGTTGCATGATGGCTCCAGCATTCTGCCGCGATCGGCACATTAAAACAGCTCGATCTCTAGCTTTGCGTTGTAAAGTTGCAATGACTGCGATCGAAATTGTACCAACCCTTGATGAGCTTTCGCTCGTTGATGTGCGTGGACAGCAGTGCATGCCAGGTGTCGAGACCAACTTGGGCGAACTGCTCTTGACGGCTGCAGAAACAACACCAGACAATGTGTGTTTGGAAGTTGAAGCCGAGAGTTACACTTTTGCCCAGGACAGCAAACACATGTTGTCTTTCATTTCAAGCATGGTTCAGGGAACTACTGTATTTGTTTTCCAGTTTCAAAGCGAACTCTAATTCACCACAAACTTCCAAAAGTCCACGCATTCTTTGTCAACTTATGTCCAATTTTTCGCTAGTTTGAATGCACATATATTCAGATCACGTTTTGTATTGCAGCATGGACTGATGCCAGACTCCCAGACTGATCCCTGAGGTCGCTCGTATGGCCAGTTCCATCCGCAAAGTTCTTCGCAAAGCTTTGGCTTCGCTGGACCTCCCCAGTTCCTCAAATGAGACTCCAGACGCTCACCAACGTCGAGCAGACGAGCATGTGGTGACCATTGTGCTTGACAGAGGTGTCAAAAGCATCGCAGCAGTACATGCCGTGATGCTCGAAAGGTGTGCGTATAACGCATTTGATGTCGGAGAGCCAGTGGAAAAGCTTCGAAGTTGGGTGGAAGTCTCTCGCCCCCCAGTCATGATTTCCAATGCCGCTGTGTTAAAGCGCCTTGGTCTGACAGACATTGCTGCGACTTTGGGAGACTTTCCTCGTATTGTGCTGGATGTGGACTTGGCTTTGAAGAAGGCAGACAGCAAAGCCAACATGCCATGCACTGCTAGGCATGATCAGGATGACCTTGACAGATTAGCCTACCTCATTTTCACCAGTGGATCTACTGGCAAGCCCAAGGCCGTGATGATCCGTCACAAGTCAGCCTTGAACGTGGTGCGCATTTGGGGGAGGTATGTTGGTCTTGGTCCCCATGATCGATTTGCTCAGGTTGCTTCCATGTCATGGGATGTGCACATCATTGAAGTCTATGGCACAATGTCAGCAAGAGCAACCAGTGTGACATGCCCTGACATGATCAAAAAGTCTGGTCCTGACATGCAGCTGTGGCTGAAGGATCGAGAAATCACTGGAATGAGCGTGGTGCCATCGCACCTGCGCACCATGTCTGGTGGTGGAGCAGATGTCTCAAGAACTCCCAGCGGACTTCCGCATCTTCGAATCCTGGACGTGGGAGGAGAGGCCTTGGGGGCAGATGTGGTATCGACTTGGGCCCCGGGTCGCCGCCTCTTCAACAGCTACGGACCCTCAGAAATTTCGGTGGTCTGCACAGGTGCTTATGTGAATCCAGGTGACATCATTACGATTGGCGCTGAACTGCCCACCTACACTTGCTACATCTTGGACCCTGAGACACTTGACATCAAGCCCGATGGCGAGAGAGGTGTTTTGTTCGTGGGAGGGATTGGTTTGGCTCGGGGCTACCTTGAAGAAGAAGAGAAGACCAAGGCCAAGTTCATCGAGTTGCAAGGCATTGGCCGTGTCTACAACACGGGAGATCTGGCTTCGCGCGATGAATTGGGTCGGATCCACTACCATGGTCGAGTGGATTGGCAGGTGAAAGTGCGTGGCATTCGGATTGAGTTGGAAGCCTTGGAGCAAGCCATCGTAGAGTTGCCCACGGTGAAGCATTGCGAGGCCGGCCATTTGCATGGTCGATATATTCCGATATATTGTCCATATCATTTCTGTCGGTCTTAAGAAGACATAGGTGCATTTTTTGAGCGAAAAGTCATGAGTAAAAGATTCTTTGACGGTTCACCTGCCCCTTTCTTGCGTGAGTGTCAAAAGTTAAAGGGGGTGACATTACCTATTTACTTACAGGAAAATCTAGATATCCTGGTTGAAAAAAGACATGGATCCCCATTGCAATCTGTCATCCTTGGAAGTTTCCCGACACCAGGCCCGTGTTCTGGACAATGGCCAGCGCTTGGTTCTCTTGGCTTCTGGCCAGGGTGTTTCAGAGGCAGAACTGAAGCTGACAGCTGCAGCGCTGGGGCGTGGCTACGTTCTGAGCCAAGTGAAGATTGTGGAGAAGGACGCGTGGAAGTTCAATGCTTCTGGGAAGCTCCTGCGCAATGTGGTTGCCTTGGATGAGGAGAACTTGGAAGCTCCCAAGAAGGATGGTTGGGAAGCCTTCGACAAGACCGGAGTGTCGGATTTGGAGCTGGAAATCGCAGCATGTCTAGCTCCACAGCTGAGTGTTGATGAGTGGAACCGAGATTCGCATTTCATGGAGGATCTTGGTGTTGACTCTGGAGGCTTTGGACGGCTGATCTCCCAAATGAGATCTAAGCCCAGCTTGCAGAAGATCGATCTGCAGATGCTCTTTGAACATCCGACTGTTCGATCCTTGGCAGCTTGCCTTTCTGAGCAGTCTGCAGACTCTGATTTAGAGGAAGAAGTGATTCTAGAAACGGACACTTTGCTGGATTCCTTCCTTGAGGTCGTGAAGGAACACCCACATGCCATTTGCCTGGAGGTGAACCAACAGTCCATGAGCTACTTGCAGCTGCAGCGGCAGATGATGGCATATCAACGTCTGCTGCATCAAGCAAAACCCTCCAAGGGTAGCACCGACTCCATGGACCAGATGGGTGCCATGTTGGGAGTTCTCCGTGAAGGATGTGTCTTCAGCCTTCTCGGAGAGGACTTTGCTGAACAGATCAGGGCTTTGAAGCCTGATTTCATTTTGGCACGCTCAGATGAAAAGACCTGGGCGCAGCTTGCGGAGATCTGTGATTCTTCCAATTCTTCCCATTCTTCCAATGGAAAGTGCAGTCTGGTCGACGCGAGTTCTGTGAACTCCCTACTTTCACAGCCTCCCAAGGCAAGAAGAGTAGTGCAAGCTGACGACGTGTGCTGCGTTGCTGTGGAGGTTCATGGAGGAGTGCGAAGTGCAGTGCCTGCATCGCACACGACCATGTTGCAGGCACTCTCTGCTTGGCATCCCCATGTGCAAGGAGCACGGATTTCCAACATGACCAAGACAGGCACTGCAGGTGATTTCCTAAGCACTTGGAGCATTTTCTTTGCAGCGGCTGCACTCGTGGTCTGCGATCCTGAGCAAGTGCCACAGGTTCGAACTGAGCTGCTGATCTGTGAGCACGATAGCATTCCAGGCCGTGTTGCCAGACAGGCCAAGGTCTTACAGCTTCCAGCAGAGGGTGGTTTCACGAAACTTCCTGAGGCCTTGCCCAAGTTTGGTCGTGCTGGCAGTGCGGAAAGCTTTCGTTCAAGATTTCTTCGATCTTCATCCTTGCTGTCGTTGGCGTCATCTCTGGCTCCCTATGTCCTTGGACAAAGCAAAGCAGAGGAAACCGAGAGCTTTGGCGAACACAGCTGGCCCAAGTTATGTGGCACAGTACAAGGCTTGGCCATTTTGGGGCAGCCTGTCTTTGTGGCAGCTCGCCTGTTGCTGGCTGAAAGGGTGATGCTGCCACTGGCCTTCATCCTACCTTTGTGGCAAATCTTCCTTTTGCTTGTGGCCGTTCTGACGATGGAGCAGTTCGTTCGGGTGTTCATCCTGGTTGCTGTGAAGTGGGTGCTGATTGGTCGCTACAAGGAAGGTGATCATGACATTTACAGCTTGTTCTATTTGCGTCACTGGTTGGTGGAACACATGGCAAAAGGTACCCTTGTTGGGCAAAACGCACATCAGGGAAGCAGCATCGCTTTCCTGTTTTTGCGCAACCTCGCCTTGAGGGCTCTTGGTGCTGATGTTCGATTGACTTCCGTAGTGACTGCTCGTGTGGTGGCCTATGACCTCGTTTCAGTGGGCGACATGGCAACAGTTCATGGTCCTCGACATTTGACAGCTGTGAACTATGGCAGCAGGCGCATGGTTCTGAAGGCTGTGAAGGTTGGTGCCGGTGCCTATGTGGGCCCCAACTGTACCTTGGAACCTGGCTGTGAGATTGCTCCTGCTGGCTATGTGGAGCCCTTGTCAGCTGTTTCTTCCGACATGGTGGTGGACAGCCGAGTTTGTGGCGTTCCAGCACAAGTGGTGGGCCCGAAAGACTTGAGTCGGTTGCCGGAAGCTGCAGAAGTTCGCAGCTTCCGAACTCGTGCTGCCTGGTTTGCCATGGGATATTGGATGCTGCTCATCCCCAAAGCTTTGATGCCGTTCATCGGAGTCATTGCTTTCCAACTGCTGAGTTTGTATCCTTGGGATCATCAGGAGGTTGTGAAAGAAAAGCACATGTATCCGGAACATGTGGACGTGCTGCCCACCGAACTGTTGGACCAGCTCAAATGGATTCCACTCATTGCCTTTGGAGTTTCCATGTTGAACACGGTGCCGCGCTCAGTTGGAAGATGTCACTTTGGTTTCCTTGAATTCTTGCCGCGCAGCAGTGGCTTTGGCATGGCATGCTTCACTGAGAATTGATTTGTTTGAATGATAAGCACGACGAGAGTATTTTGTTTGGGCCGAAACAATAGACATGTTTTTTACTCAGAATAATTTAATTAAAGGGCTACGCCCTCTGCCGCCGACCCCTGGAGAAGCATGCCTAATGTTGCTTTCTGAACCTACAAGAAAACTAGCTCTCTGAGCTGTGTTCCAGCCGCCTGCCTAACGTTGCTTTTTGAATCGACAAGAAAACTAGCTCTCTGACCTGTCTTCCAGCCACTTGTTGCTTCCTGGCTTCTTGTTTCTTGCTTCTTGCCGCTTGTTGCCTGTAATTGCTTCTTGCTTCTTGCTTCTTCTTTCTTGTTTTCTTGCTTCTTGCCCTAGCTGCTTGTAATGACTTCTTGGCCCTTGCTGCTGGTAATTCCTCCTCTGACGCGCTCCCGCTGCTGCAAGCGGGGTCGGCGGATAATTGATATATTCTAATATAATATATAACAGAATAGAATAGAATATAATATAATATAAGTTACGTCGCAATCCAACGAAACAAAAGGTGGACTTCGAATTGAACCGCTGCAGGAGAAGCAGGGCTTTGAGGGACGGACCGGGCCTGCGGGCCACGGCTCTGACTGCCTAACAAGAAAACTAGCTCTCTGAGCTGTCTTCCAGCCGCCTGCCTAACTTTCTGAATCGACAAGAAAACGAGCTTTCTGACCTGTCTTCCAGCGGCTTGTTGCTTCCTGGCTTCTAGTTTCTTGCTTCTTGCCGCTTGTTGCCTGTAACCGCTTCTTGCTTCTTGCTTCTTCTTTCTTGTTTTATTGCTTCTTGCCCTAGCTGCTTGTAATGACTGGTAATTCCTCCTCTGACGCGCTCCCGCTGCTGCAAGCGGGGTCGGCGGATAATTGATATAGTCGAATATAATATATAATACCCAAGCACTCCTGCGACCCTCTCTCCCAAGTAACCAGGCCTCAGTTCCTGGAACCACCGGAACCAAAATTCCAGCGAGGAACCACTATCCAGGAACCAAGAATTTACATGTTGAAACAATGATCTTTCTACATCTTTCTGATTTCCAATAGTACTTCCACATCTTGAAGAACGCAATATGCCAAGCCCAATCCGCTTTACCTTCAGTCACTGCAAAAGTTGAGGACAGGCATGTTCCCGCAAGTTTTTTCTGCTGTGGATTTTACTTGGGGGAACAAGATGATTTATGAGCGTATTGTGCTTCATGTTTACAACCACACTCTGTCGACAGGCCAGGGATACCATTTTGATGCCCTTGTGCCAGCAGCGAATGTGGTGAACCGTGTGCAAGAAGGTTCGGCAATGAGATGCGCGCGAAGCACATCTTCTGTGCAGACCGCACAGGGCGATGCAGCGGAAGCAGCGACAACGGGAACGGAGACGATGGGGAGTGTGCCTGTGGAATGGTCGAATGGCGGCCAGCCATCCTGCGAGCGCGTTCAGAAATGGTTGCAGGATTTTTTCCAGCATCGTGGGGCCACCATTACAATCGCCTAGAAGGAATCGCCAACGATCGCCAACGGAAAAACCCACAACTGCGGGTTTCGCGCAGGCAGTTTCCATTGGCGCCGGCCTTCGCCATCACCGCCCATGTGGCTCAGGGCCAAACAATCACAGAAGGGGTCCTTACAGACCTGTGTGTTGGTCTTGGAGGTAACCCCTTCACTGCATATGTCGCATTCACGCGGGTACAGGGACGCACGCGATTGTTCATCTATCGGGCCTTCGATGCAGCTCCATTCCAAAAGGGAATAGGCTTGGGCCGAGACCTGCTACTGCGGCAGCTGCGTGGCGAACGCATAGACTGGAAAGCACTATTGGCGAAATATTGCGAAGAACGGACGTGCGGTGCCTGCGCGGAGCGAAAGCCGGCCAATGCATTCACCGCAGGGCAGTGGAAACGCAGCGATGCCGAGCGAGTGTGTCGAGAGTGCGCGAAGGCCTATGCTGATGCCGGGACGCCGTGGCAATGCAACGTCTGCAAGCGGTGGCACGCAGAGACGAATTTTCCGGACAAGCATCGGCAACGACAGTGCAGCTTTTACCGCGTGTGTTTGACATGCGAAACCAAAAAGCGTTGCGTCCGATGCGGTCTCGCGAAGTCGGAGGCCGACTTTGGCGCAGCAGCGTGGAAAGCGCGACATGCAGAGCGACGGTGCTGTCGAACATGCGCAACCAAGATGCGCGACCACTGGACGTGCAGCCACTGCGCGGAACGAAAACCGCGCGCTGAATTCTCTGCCTGGCAAGAGAAGCGCGCATTTGCGGGAGATGGCACGCAACGCTGCAACACGTGCGTGTCTTTAGCGTTGGTATGTCGTGCTGCCATACGAGCGCATCAACGCGTGCGGCGTTTGCGGCAGCGCATCCAGCAGGAGCGCGACCAAGCGATCATAGAGGAGGTCTGGCGAGAGATAGCAACAAAAACAAACCGCGCCTTGCAGAGCAAACCTTGTGTGACAAAGTTGCCGGGCAAAACGTGCAACCCCGCGTGCGTAAGTAATAGCAGGGAAGCAGCAGCAAGCGCGGCACGAGGCGCCGACGCCGGAAACGAGTCGGACGCACACCGCGGCGTGATCACATTCAACTACATCTGTCCTTTTTGTGACGTTGCCATCAGCAGCGGCGTGCGTTCCGGCATGGTCGATCACCGCCACGAGTGCGGACACCAGTTTCGCGTGCACGATGGGCGCGTCACTGCCAAGAAGCTGGCGTACCGGTGCCCGTTTTGCGACGGCATTGTAGCAAGCAGCATTATGACTGGGCGGATCAACCATGGGAGCGTGTGTGGCAACCGCTTTTACGTCAAGAGCGGCAAAGTCAGTGAAGGGACGCGACAACATGCGCACACATGCCCGCAGTGCCAAACTGTGGTGTGGTCGGCATGCGCCTCGGGGCGAATTCGCGCCCAGCACAAGACACCATCGGGGCGCCAGTGCCCACGGAGCAGCTGGAACAGCGAAGAAAAGAAATGAGCATAGGACTCATAGCACGGTGAAAACGGTGAAGCTTGCAAAATACTGCAAAAGCCGCTGGTAAAGGTGCTGCGAGGCATTTGGAAGGAGGCTACTGCCTAACGTCGCTTTCTGAAGCCACTAGAAAAGTTCTTGGAAAGCGCCTAGAAGCCTGCAAAATGGAGCAAAAGCTCCTGGGAAGGGCGCTGCGGGACATTTGGAGGGAGGCTACTGCCTAACGTCGCTTTCTGAAGCCACTAGAAAAGTTCTTGGAAAGCGCCTAGAAGCCTGCAAAATGGAGCAAAAGCTCCTGGGAAGGGCGCTGCGGGACATTTGAAGGGAGGCTACTGCCTAACGTCGCTTTCTGAAGCCACTAGAAAAGTTCTTGGAAAGCGCTTAGAAGCCTGCAAAATGGAGCAAAAGCTCCTGGGAAGGGCGCTGCGGGACATTTGAAGGGAGGCTACTGCCTAACGTCGCTTTCTGAAGCCACTAGAAAAGTTCTTGGAAAGCGCCTAGAAGCCTGCAAAATGGAGCAAAAGCTCCTGGGAAGGGCGCTGCGGGACATTTGGAGGGAGGCTACTGCCTAACGTCGCTTTCTGAAGCCACTAGAAAAGTTCTTGGAAAGCGCCTAGAAGCCTGCAAAATGGAGCAAAAGCTCCTGGGAAGGGCGCTGCGGGCATTTGAAGGGAGGCTACTGCCTAACGTCGCTTTCTGAAGCCACTAGAAAAGTTCTTGGAAAGCGCCTAGAAGCCTGCAAAATGGAGCAAAAGCTCCTGGGAAGGGCGCTGCGAGGCATTGGAGGGAGGCTACTGCCTAACGTCGCTTTCTGAAGCCACTAGAAAAGTTCTTGGAAAGCGCCTAGAAGCCTGCAAAATGGAGCAAAAGCTCCTGGGAAGGGCGCTGCGGGACATTTGAAGGGAGGCTACTGCCTAACGTCGCTTTCTGAAGCCACTAGAAAAGTTCTTGGAAAGCGCCTAGAAGCCTGCAAAATGGAGCAAAAGCTCCTGGGAAGGGCGCTGCGGGACAAGGGAGGCTACTGCCTAACGTCGCTTTCTGAAGCCACTAGAAAAGTTCTTGGAAAGCGCCTAGAAGCCTGCAAAATGGAGCAAAAGCTCCTGGGAAGGGCGCTGCGGGACATTTGAAGGGAGGCTACTGCCTAACGTCGCTTTCTGAAGCCACGAGAAAAGTTCTTCTTGGAAAGCGCCCGGCAGGGCGACCTTACGCGTTTAATGCCCGCGCAGACGGCATTTCCCCCGCTTTGGGCAAGACCGCTCATGCGGCCCTCGGGGGTGGGTTTGCAAAGATCTTGAGCCAAAGACTACCACCATACGAACAATACACTGGCCGGTGGCCTTCAAACAATCGACGCAATCAGAATCCTGGAAAAGCTTTTTCTCGGGCGCGCTCCCCCTGCAGCTTGCTGGGGTCGGCGGATATATAGCCCCCATCTGGTGATGCATTTTCCCTGGGGGTCCACTACCAAAATTAGTAATTTTGAAATCACCGATTTGCATATGCTACATCCATGCGTCAGTTGGAACCCAGGAAAAAATTGGTTCAAAATATTTCAAAATTATTTTCCTTTGGTGTACAAATGTCCGGCAACAGGAAAATAATTTCCATGGGGTGTGATTTCACTAGAACATACATCTACGTCAAACCCCAGGAAAAAAATAACCCATGATCGTTTGAGGGGGTATGGCTCTGTACATGACTTTACACAGTTGGGAACAAGGATTTTAACTTTGGAAATAAATATATATAACGACTATAAATTTTATAATGCTGAATTTGCATAAGTCAGACATCAGGAACAAATTCGAAAAATGTGTCACTGCGCACCCAAATTGCAAAACATGTGTTTTTTTGCTGAAATTACATTTGTTCTTGCAAATGGGTACAAATAGCGATGTTCAGCTTCACCAACATTGAAACATCGACTTAAAGAGGTCGAGGCGCAGGTGTCAAAAATAAAGTCCAAGGGGCTGGACCTTTTTTTGGCTGAATACTTGCGGATGATCTTCAAAGGTTGGCCCCGCACGAAAAAAGTCGCATCACCAGGCTAATCATCCATAGGTAGGGCATGATGGGACAAATACAAGAATTTTGGGTCAACGCGCGTCCAAATTGCAAAACACGCGTTTTTTACTGAAGATACACTTGTCCTTGCAAAAGGGTAAAAACACATATGTTCAGCTTCACCAACACTGAAACAGTGACTGGAAGAGGTCGAGGCGCAGGTGTCAAAAATATAATCCAAGGGGCTGGACCTTATTTTGGCTGAATACTTGTTACTTGCGGATGATCTTCAAAGGTTGGCCCCGCAGGAAAAAGTCAATCCTCAATTTTTCATTAGGCGGCCACATAGACCTTCACCAATAAAAAGGACATGATGAGACAAATTCAAGAATTTTGTGTCAACGTGCACCCAAATTGCAAAACACGTGTTTTTTGCTGAAGAGATAATATTTGTCCCTGCAAAAAGGGTACTGTACAAACTTAGTACAAACACATATGTTCATCTTCACCAACAAAAAAAGTGAGCTGGAAACCTTCGGATCCGCGATTTAAGATGTTCCAGGCGCGGGTTATTTGCTAAAGCTGTGATCCTTGCAAACCAGAAAAATAATCTAGCAACAGCATATGTTAGGGGTGGCTATTTCAGCATTGTATGAGGGTTGGCACGCAGGAATTTAATTGATAACAGAGGGGAGGAAATGCCTTTCTGGAAACCTTATATAGGCCTTAGGCATCAGGAAGTTAGTGCCTGCAAGCTTCATTCGACTGAGAATGTAGGTTCCAGCTAGAAGGTCAGGCACCAGGATTTTAATCTCAGAAAGGTCAGGGCCCAAAAACTAACCCAGTTATTTTCCCAGGACAGAACTCTCTGGGGTGCACCAGATGGGTCATATTTATATATATATGTATATGTATATGTATATATATATATATACACATGTAAATATATATATATATACATGTAAATATATATATATATACATGTAAATATATATATATATATACCTGGACTCTCCAATAGCCTTATTTTTTTAGGCCGGGACCAAAAAAATGCAAAGAACCTTTTTACTATATTATGTACCTTTTTTAGATTTTGGGGGATATCAAAGGTAGATTTTAGACTCGGGGCATTACATCATCTTAATATCCCATTACCAATCACAATCATCTTCATATCCCATTACCACCATGAGCCCAACGACCAACATCCCGAAGCTCTCGTATGAATGGAACAAGAGTTGAAATGCAGCATTTGGCTACCTTTGGCGCAGCTTCTACATCTCCAGGTGCCAAACTAAGGTGATTATTTCTGCTGCAAGATTTATGTGCTGATACTCCCAGATTTTTTTTGGCTCTCTTGGCCCCATAGAAGTTATTCTAGTGCCCTTAAGTTCTTGCTCGTTACTGGCTATGGAGACCTATTTGCAATCCAACGAAGCTGCCAAAAAGTGCATTGATGAACGAGGCTGGGCCCCAATGATTGATTTGCTAAAAATCTGTGATGTTCACTTCCCTTGGCCATATAATATGATTTCTGTGGGATTTCCATGAAATTTCTATTAGATTTCTATGATTTTTCTATTGGGTTACTATTGGATTTCTATGGGATTCCTATAGCATGCCTTTGGAACTTCCATGATGTTTCTCTGATATTTCTATTAGATTTCTGAATGGATGCTATGGGAGTTCTATGGTATTCTTGGATTTCCATTGGATTCCTATGAGATTTCATTGGTATTTCTATGATGTTTCTATGGGATATCTATGGGAGTTCCATGGTGCTTCTATGATATCTCTATGGGATTACTATGGGATTCCTGAAGGAATTCTTTGAGATCCTTATGGGATTTTTTTGTGGTTTCTATGCTATTTCCATGTTATATCTATGATCTTTCTATGGGATTTCTGTGGTGTTCCTATGGGATTCCCATGATATTTCTATCATATTTCTAATTGGTTCCTATGAAATTTCTATGAGATTCTTATGTGATTTAAAAAGGATTTCTATGGTACTTCTATGATCTTTCTAGAGGGTTTCTTTAGGAATTCTGTGGGATTTCCATGAAGTTTCTTCGGAATTATACTTCTATAGGATTTCTATCGGATTCCTGTGGGTTTCCCATGGTATGTCTATGAGACACATCGACTACTATGGAATTTCTGCGAGGTGTCAGTGGTATTTCTATGTGATTCCTATGGGATTTCAAAAAGATGTCTATGGGGTTTCCATTGGATTCCTATGGGATTTCCATGATGCTTCTATGATATTGCTATGGGATTACTTTGGGATTCCTGAAGGAATTGATGAGATTTTTCTGGGATTTCTGTGGGATTCCTTTGGCAGTTCCATGATTTTTCTATGATATTTCTATGGGATTACTATGGGATGTCCATTGAAAGTCAGTTGAAATCAATTGAAAGTAAAATGAAACCAATTGAAAAATGCATTGAAATCAAGTGAAAATCATATGAAATCAATTGAAATGAACTGAAATCAATTGAAATCAATTTGAAATCAATTGAAATCAATTGAAAGTAAATTGAAAACAATTGAAAGTAAATTGAAATCAAATGAAAATCAATTGAAGGTAAATCGAAAACAATTGAAAGTAAATTGAAATCAAGTGAAAATCAATTGAAGGTAAATTGAAAATAGAATTAAACCTATTGAAAGTCAATTGAAATCAATTGAAAGTAAATTGAAAGTAAATTGAAATCAACTGAAAATCAATTGAAAGTAAGTTGAAATCGATTTAAAGTAAATTGAAATCAATTGAAAATCAATTGAATTAATTCCATTGAAAATCAATTGAAAGTAAATTGAAATCAATTGAAAGTAACTTGAAACCAATTGAAAATCAATTGAAAGTAAATTGAAATCAATTGAAAGAACATTGAAATCAAGTGAAATCAATTGAGATCTAGGATTTTCCGCCTGATGCATATTTTTTGCCCGAAGCCGTTTTGAAGATTTTGTGCAAATGCATCTTCCATGCAGTATTCTTGACGAACAGGTCTTGACAATAGGATAGTTGCTAGGACAACATCCATCACAAAATCAGATGCCCAAAACACCACAGTGTAGTTTTCAATCTTCCTCCGAATTTGTGTTTCGGAATTTCCGCCTGATTCGTGGGAATTTCCGGCTGAATCGTGGTGCCATTTTGTGTTTTTACTTTTCAGGTCAAGAATCACCCTTTCTGTTCAAACTGCTTAAAATATTTTCAAGTACCTTAAACAAACATTTAGGCCTAGGCCCCCTTCAGAGGACATATTCCTTACTAGTGAATAGAGAATACTTACTAGTTTCTAGTTACTTGCTAGTATAGTTGTGATTACTGGTTAGTAGGTGATATTCAGTAGGAAGTAGTTGGCAGTTAGTAATTACAATGGCCCAAGTGCAGAAGCAAAACGTATTGTACCTGCACTCCACAGAGGAGTGTGTTTGAAAACAAAGTAAATTGGAAACTGAAAGTATCTTGTCGAAGTATTCAAATTCGATCTTCACCATTAAAAACACATGGGTGCCAAAGTTGAAACTAAAACCTGTTCTTTTCAAATTGTGTCGGAGTATTCAAATTTGAGCCCCAGCAAAAATTATAAATTCGGGCCCCACCAAGAACTACAATTTTTAGTGGGACCCAAAACTGAAGATAAATTAGTGTCCTTTCAAACCTTGACACAAAGTATTCCAGTTTGAACCCCAGCAAAAATCTTAATTTTCAGTGGGGCCCAAAGTTGAAGATAAACTATGTCCTGTTCAAATTTGGTGAAAGTATCCAAACTTCACCCCCATATTTTTTCCAGGGTGGGGCCCAAAGTTGAAGATAATATATGTTTCTTTCAAATCGTGTCGAAGTATTCAAGTTTCAGCCCCACTAATTTTTAGTTGGGCCAAAAAATGAAGATAAAACATGTCCTCTTCAATTCTTGTCGACAAGATTCAAGTTTCAGTTCCACTAAAAAAAAGGTGACCCAAAGTTGAAGAATAAACAGTTTTCCTAACTTTGCTGAAAAGGAATCGATCCCCACCGAGTTTTTTTGAGGGTAGGGCCAAAATTGAAACTACATTACCTTCCAGGAACATTTCTTCGTTTTGGTTCATTTTTTAGAGGTGCTCTTGTTTCCTTTCCTTAGTTGATGAAAGGGGTCAGAAGAGGGCAACTTGAAAAATGTTCCAAATACATCAAGAAGGCATTGCAAGGCATGAGCTCTAAAGGTGGTAAATGTGTTGAAGTGTTGTTTGCATTGTAGCCTTTTGTTTTTGTTTTTCTTTGTTGCAGGTTTTTGCAGGTGCCCCTTTTTCCTTTGCTTAGGTGATCAAAGGGGGTCAGAAAAGGGCACCTTGAACAAATGCTCCAAATACATGAAGAAGGCATTGCAAGGCATGAGCTCTAAAGGTGGTAAATGTGTTGAAGTGTTGTTTGAATTGTAGCCTTTTGTTTTTTCTTTATTTTGTTGCAGGTTTTTGCAGTTGCCTTCTTTTTTCCTTTCCTTAGGTGATCAAAGAGGGTCAGAAGAGGGCACCTTGAAAAAATGTTCCAAATACGTGAAGAAGGCATTGCAAGGCATAAGCTCTAAAGGTGGTAAATGTGTTGAAGTGTTGATTGAATTGTAGCCATTTGTTTTTTTTCTTTATTTTGTTGCAGGTTGTTGCAGGTGCCCTTTTTTCTCTTGCTTAGGTGATCAAAGGGGGTCAGAAAAGAGCACCTTGAAAAAATGTTCCAAATACGTGAAGAAGGCATTGCAAGGCATGAGCTCTAGAGATGGTAAATGTTTTGAAGTGTTGTTTAGTTGTAGCCTTTTGTTTTTGTTTTTCTTTGTTGCAGGTTTTTGCAGGTGCCCCTTTTTCCTTTGCTTAGGTGATCAAAGGGGGTCAGAAAAGGGCACCTTGAACAAATGCTCCAACTGATGAAGAAGGCATTGCAAGGCATTGCACTAAGAGGATTGCCATAGCTGCAAATTATACTTGAACAAAGGGAAACTACATTAGATTGAAATTACCACCCAGCAAGATTGGGCCTTGGAACATATAGAGCCAAAGTCAAAAACCATGAGGCTTTTATATGTGGTAGAATTAGTAGGTGTTGACACATGTGAAAATTTTAATTTTTTAAAACATGTTTTAACTGTTTAAAAAAGCTGGTTTTAGATTGATTTATGTATATAAACCTAGTTTTTTTAACAGTTAAAAAATGTTAAAAAATGTTAAAATGTTCACATTTGTTAACACCTACTAATTCTACCACATATAAAAGCCTCATGGTTTTTGACCTTGGCTCTATATGTTCCAAGGCCCAATCTTGCTGGGTGGTAAATTCAAGCTAATGTAGTTTCCCTTTGTTCAAGTGCATTTTGCAGCTATGGCAATCCTCTTAGTGCAATGCCTTGCAATGCCTTTTTCATGTATTTGGAGCATTTGTTCAAGGTGCCCTTTTCTGACCCCCTTTGATCACCTAAGCAAAGGAAAAAAGGACACCTGCAAAAATAAAGAAACAAAAACAAAAGGCTACAATGCCAACAACACTTCAACACATTTATCACCTTTAGGGCTCATGCCTTGCAATGCCTTCTTCATGTATTTGGGGCATTTTTTCAAGGTGCCCTCTTCTGACCCCTTTCATAACCAAAGCAAAGAAAAAAGGGCACCTGCAAAAACCTGCAAAACAAATAAAAACAAAAGGCTACAACTAAACAACACTTGAAAGGAACTGTTTTAATCTTCAACCTTGGGCCACACTAAAAATTACAATTGTTAGTGGGGCTCAAACTTGAATACTTTTCGACAAGATTTGAAGAGAACATGCTTTATCTTCAGCTACGGGCCCAACTGAAAATTACAATTCTTAGTGGTGCTCGAATTTGAATACTGCGACAAGATTTGAAAAGTGCATATATTATCCTCAACTTTGGCCCCACCCTGAAAAAAACTTGGCGAGGTTCAAATTTCAATACTGTCACAGTTTACCTTCAACTTTAGGCCTCACTGAAAATTTTGATTTTTGTCTGGGGTTCAAACTTGAATACTTTGTGACAAGATTTGAAAGGAACATATTTTATCTTCAGCTTCGGGCCCTACCAAAAATATTAATTTCTAGTGGGGTTCAGCCTAGAATACTTTTTGACAAAATTTTAAAGGAACTTATTTTATATTCAACCTTGGGCCACACTAAGAATTATAATTGTTAGTGGGGCTCAAACTTGAATATATACTTATCAACAAAATTTGAAGAGAACATGTTTTATCTTCAAGTCTGGGCCCAACTAAAAAATACAATTGTTAGTGGTGCTCAAAGTTTTGAATACTTCGATCTTGGGCCCCACCCTGAAAAAATGATTGGGCTCAAATTTGAATACTTTCACCTGGTTTGAAAAGAACAAATGTTATCTTTATTTTTGGGCCCCACTAAAAATTATACTTTTTAATGGGGTTCAAACTTGAATACTTTGAAACAAAATTTGAAAAGAACCTATTCTATTTTCAACCTTGGGCCGCAGTTAAAAAAAACTAGGGCTCAACCTTGGCTATATATGTTTTGGCAAGGTTTGAAAAAACAGATTCAATTTTCAACCTTGGGCAGCAGTAAAAATTAAAATTGTGAGTGGGGTGCAGCCTTGACTATTTTTTAACAAGGTTTGAAAGGAACAGATTTTAGTTTTTAGTTTCAACTTTGGGCCCCACTCTTAAAAGACTTGGTGGGGCTCAAATTTCAATATATACTTGGACAGAATAATTGCGTTTTCCAATGTATTTTTTTAAAATAACAGCACTCCTCAGAGGAGTGCAGGTACCATAGGATTGCTTCCGCACTTTGGCCATTATAATTACTAACTGCTAGTTGCTACCTACTGAGTATTACCTACGAACTACTAATCACTCACCACTATACAGGCTAGCAACTAGAAACCATAAAACAATCACTATTCACCACTAACTACTGACTATAAACTACTGACTCTACCCACTACTCACTACCCACTAGTCACTACCCACTACCCTACTAACTTACCATTGCTCACTACTGGCTACTCACTACTCGTTGCTCACTTACCCATTTTTGACTTGAAACTGGCCACAACTGCTATCTACTGGCTACTCACTACTCACTTATACTATCTACTCATGAGCACTCCTCAAAGGAGTGATGTCTATAATGGTTGCTTGTGACCAGACATACTCATCAGAGAAGTGGTCTCTACAATGGTTCCTTTTGCCCAAAAAATTTGGTACCATATTAAGGGTCGCCAGGCCATCTCTACCAAACAACATTTTGCCCCCCACTAGTCCCCAAATAAGTGCCATCTTCTAGGTTTACTTTACTACATTCCTCATTTTTCCCCGTTGACATTATTAATTATATAAACCCTGCCTAGGCAAACCTTTGTTTAAAATAAATATAATGCCACAAAATCACATTCTTAATTTGCAGAACTGCTGCTGGCTGCATGCACGGAAAAAAAAGAAGCACCTGGTTGCCACCCATGGCATAGAAAAATTGGTTCGAGCCAATGCTTTCAAATTTTGCAAAATTGAGCAAAATCTAGATTGCTTAATTAAGCAACCTAGAGAAACTTCAGATTGCTTAATTAAGCACTCTAAAACGCGAAGAGGTGCTAAATGAAGATTGCTTAATTAAGCCATCTTGCTTAATTAAGCAATCTGGGAAGTTCTGGGCAGCAAACATGATTTGATCAATGTCTCATCAAAAAATATCACTTAAAAAGCAAAAGATCCAGAGACCTTAATTAAGCTATTTGGCCAAAATTCCAGATCACTTACTTAAGGTCTCCAAAACCAAGATTTTGGGACAAAGTCCAGATCACTTAATTAAGGTGGCTACCTTAATTAAGGACTTTTGGAGGTTCTGGGATCGTCGCCGTCCTCGTCGCCACATCGTCATCGTTGCCATCTTCGCGCGCCATCACTTTGGTGCTTTTTGAAGTTGTGCAACTTACAACTTGGCTTATAAGTGCACCAAGTGGAATTATATATACGCCAAATGAATTTATAATGCATCTAACCCTGAGCATGTTGAGTTATAAGTCACGGCTAAACTATAAATGGTTAGCTCAGACTTAGGCCACTTAGTAAATGGCCCGAGGACCACCTGGCTAAGTGCTTATAAGTGGGTTAGCTAAGTTCTGTAAGTCCTTCGTTTTTCTCGTGGGTTTCAGAATTCCGTCGCCTGAACATTTTTTTGGCGAATTTGAAAAGCCAAACAAATCACAAAATCAAACTTTTTCTCCAAGTTTGAACAGCCAACCAAGTCACACAATCAAACACAGGAAATCTCAGTTCAGCTCTTGTCCTGCCTGCAGCTGTTTTTCAAGCAAGCACTTGCAAAGCGAAAAAACGAACGACGATCGCCCAAAAGCAAGCCGAGGCTAGCCCGGCACATATATCGGGTCGAGGCTCGCCCGACCCATGGCGCAGCAGAGTTCAAGCTCTTTGCATGCACACCTTGGTCCCATCCCCGTCCGGGGAACGATCACAAGTGAGCAGCGGGAGCAGATCAAAGCTGCCACGTCTTGCTCTGCGGCAGTCAGGGAGCGGAACCAGTGGGGCGCCCGGATGCTGACTGTCACTGGCCCAGCCAACGGGCTGCAAGAAGCCCATAGCATGGCCGTGAAGTTCATAGAGGAGAACGGTGAAGATAAGGGTCGTGCAGATCCTGCTGCTGCCAGTGCCAAGAATGAAAGCAAGAAGAAGTGGCATGGTTCCTGGCACTCCTGGTCCACTTGGGATGCTGACAAATGGGTTCCGAGAAGCGAACATGAGGAGCTGCAAAACCGCCTCAAAACAGCGGAAGGGACCATTGCTGGTTTGCAGTGGCGTATGAGCTGCTGGGAAAGCTGGCACTACTACCAAGGGCAACCCAGCTACGGCTATGTGTACCAGAGTGCAGAGGCTCGCCCTGCACGTGAGCCCCGCGCAGAGCCTTGCCCGGGAAAAGATGAAAGAGATGAAAGAGACCGCACCCGAGACCCCAGCAGGAGCTATGACCGACGTGACACCGTGTCACCTTCGGAAGAAAGCAACAGGACCATCCTGCCTGAAGAGACACACACAAAGGAGTCTCATGCCAAAAAGCGCAAGAAGAAGAGGAAGGACCGCCAGCGATGGTCTGAGGATACGGGGCATGGGGATCAGCATGATCAGCGGCATTGGCAGAGGAAGAAGTGAGGCTCGCCCATCTCTTGGCACGAGGCTCGCCCGTGCACTAAAGAATCTTGACACTAGCAGAATGAGCGCTAGCGTGAAAATGGCTGGCACTGGCAGCCTTAACTTTCCCAAGTTGACCGTTGAATTTCGTCGTTCTGTCTTCACAGCGCATGGGCAAGTTGTGGCAATTTGTGCTTGTGCATGACCGCAGCCATTTTAGCAGGTTCTTTTCCAGGAAGAAGCTGGAGGAAGGCTCGTCCTCTTCCGTGCAAAAATGGAGGAAGGCTCGTCCTCTTCCGTGGCAAGAAGGCTTGTCCTCTTGTTTCTGATATGAAGAGAAAAAGGCCCAATTTTGACACCTTTGTTCCTCCGACTGTGACTTTGAGCGTGGCGGCACGAACATCTGGGGGAGACAGAAACCAGCTCCGTAAAGGTATCATCAGGCCTTTGCTGGAGGATTCCGTGTACGGGCACATTCTCCAAAAGTGCCCTATCCAATTCACCAACGGCGAGGCATATGAATGGGAATACATAAACCCGTTTGCTCTCATTCACCAATATACTTCAGCCCGACCACGTTTTGGCGATATGCTGCGGGGGGCTGGGTCCGTACGGATCGCTTTTTACATGGATGAAACTACACCAGGCAATGTGCTTCGCCCAGATCATGGTCGATCACTGGCGTGCTTCTACTGGACATTGATGGAACTACCGTCCTGGTTTCGGAGCCGCCACTGTGGCTGGTTTTATTTCGGGCTTTTTCCTCTGTCGCTGGTGGAGCACGTAGCAGGTGGCTATTCTTTCCTGTTTGCCTTCATGGTGAAAACATTCTTTGGCAAAGGATTGCTAGCATGGGATTTCGACAGGACAGGCATTTGCTGCAAATCAAGTGGTGGAGACTTCATTTTGAAAGCGCGTTTCGGGGCCCTACTTTCAGACGAGAAAGCAATGAAAGAGCTCTGGTGCACGAAAGGTGCTAGTTCCTACAAGCCTTGCCACCTGTGCAAGAATGTGATGGGCCGGGTGGACCTGCCAGACCGCGGCTACTTGGTGCACTACACTTGCACAGATTCAAGCCGCTTTGATTTGCATACTGCTGACAGTTTCCGGACTATGGCACAGAATCTGAAGCTTGAAGCTGGCAACCTGAGCAAAAAAGACTTCGAGCGATTGGAGCAATCTTACGGGCTTGTTTTCGACCCTCTTGGCATCTTGTGGTGTGAAGATTTGGGAGGCATTGTCAACCCTGTATCACACACCTACTGGGACTGGATGCATATATTGATGGCCTGTGGTGGGATTGCTCAGTATGAGTTCAATCAATATGCTAGGCGCCTTTGCAGTGCTGGCGTGTCCTTGCGGGCCCTTGACGATCTTGCTGCGGAGATTGTGTGGCCAAAGGGTGCTTATTGGTCAAAGAAATATTTCCAAAAGCGTGTGGTGGATAAAGACGGTGCCCATTTAAAGGCGTTTGCCAATGAGCTTTTCCAGTTGACGGACATTTGGCGCTTAATACTCCAGCTGGTGGTGCGCCCGGCTGGCATCCTGGAGCTGGAAACCAGAAGTTTAGAGAGCATGATGAAAATCATTGACATTTTGTCAATGCAGGAAGAGGCGTTGCCTCTTGTTGGTGACTTGGAAATCGAAATTGCCCAGCACCACGCTTGGTTTCTAGAACTTTACCCGGATTGCAACAAGCCGAAAACACACTGGCTACGACATGTTCCGTCCTTGTTCAGGGAGTTTGGCTGCAATCTCAGCTGCTTCAGCCCTGAGAAGAAGCACAAGGGAGTGAAGCAGCTGGCGCTTTTGATTTCTGCCAACGTTGAGAAAGGAGTCTTGTACCGCGCAGTTGCAGAAAATTTCTCTTCTTTCTCCAATGATGAAAATATGCTGCGCCCTATTTTCCTGGAACGGGCGCAGGACATGGAAGCTGAGTGGCTGCGGGCATTCTATCCGGACATGCAAGAAGCGAATGTTTCAAAGACACTGCGTTTTGAAGGTGGACGGGTGTCAGCATCAGATATGCTATGGTTTCCGGCTACAAAGCACCTTGCTCAGGCATCCTTCTTTTTGCAGGTTCGGCTTTTGAACTCCTCTGAGTTCTTGATCCACGGGGACTTATATCAGCAGGTTCGGGACAGCAATACTTTTCGAAGCACTGGCGTTGCCAGGCTTTTTGTTTGCACTAAGGACATGGTGCCAATTTCTTTCTGCAAACGAAATGGCGGAATTTGTCCTTGTGTGAGGCTCGCCCACACGAACTGAGCCAGGGCATTTAGCTGAGCGAGTAAATGGCACTGGTCGACCCCTGCATATATGTATATATATAACTTTGTACATACCCTATATGTAAACTTTTAAAATAAACATATATATATTATAATATAATTATATATACTATTTTGTCAGACATGCAAATGTCTATATCTATGTACAACATATAAACCAGTTTAAACCCTATGTGCTTTGTGTTAAGGAAGATCCAACCCTTCATACTACCCCTCACCAGTTCATGCCAAATCTATGGAGTGTTTCTTTGGGTCACAGTGCTGTGCTTGTTTTGCAGAAGGTATGCACCAACATGCGACCACGTCAGTTCTTTGTAGTCGCAGCAGCCATATATACCCACAAACCCGAGATTTGACTTCAGATCTTTGAAAGGCTCGCCTTCAATCTTTGCAAGGCTCGCCTGCAGAGACTTGCGCCATGAGCGCCGCTAGCGAAGTGCCTGCTACTGCCACTGCAGAAGCTCTCCCCGAATCTGCGGCCAGTGAAGCTACCGAAGCGGCTTCTCCAGCTGAGACGGCAACATCTTGTGCAGAAACGCCTAGTGGCGTAGTTCCTCTGGACAAGGTGGAGACCGGCCCTGGACTTCCAGCAGAAAATTTGTGTTCCACCTGCAGGAAGCCTGTCTCTGAGGAGAATGGTGTGGTTGTGGCACGGGCAGTGGGGAAGACAGCTACTTCTTTGCGCTGCAGGGCATGCCACAATTTAAAAAGTAGGATCAACCGGGTGTTGAGCCACTATGGCTCATTGGCCCAGGATTGGACGAAGGTGACTGAAAATGAGAAGAAAGAATTTTACAAGAAGTACAAGGAGCAGGCGGGACCGGACCTTCTGACCAGGCTCCAGGAGACAGTGACGGAAAGCAAGAAGACCAGCAGCGCCGTCTCCTTCGAGGGCACCGGCGATTTCCTGGACGAGATAGATTTGGAGGAGAAGTACAAGAACAAGCCAGATCAATTGGCCGCTATTAAGGCCAACACCCGGACCTACTTCTGTCCAGTTCGACAGGTGCAGCTTTTCGAGGATGTGAAATATAAGCGCACGGCTGTGGAGACCGAGGAGTACGCGAAGGTGCAGAAACGCAAGAGGCAATCAATTCCGCTTGAACAAGGTGAACGTGATGAGACGGCTGCAGATTCGAGCCAGTGCAAGAAGGGCAAGAAAGAAGCAGCCAAAAGTGAGCTGCCGAAGTTGAAGGCTGGAGGCAAGAAAAAGATTTCCAAGAAAGTGGAACTGATGAACGCAAAGAAGCTGCAGCTGATGGATTGGAACTGCAAAGCGCGTGGTGACAAAGTCAAAGACTTGGTGCCTGGCTATGTCGTGAAGGCTTCCACAAAGCTGGTGGATGACGCTGTGGCCTTTGGGGTTGAATGCGACAGCATTCTTGAAAGTGGCCATGGCGACGCAGATGAGGTCATCAAGAAGGCAGACTCTTTCATGGAGCAGCTGACAGAGATGATGGGCCGCGTCAAGTGCCAAGTGGATCAGGCGCATGCTTTTGTTGCCACTGGTGCGAGCGGCCAGGAGTGAGGCTCGCCCGCTCAACTTCCAGAGGCTCGCCCTGAAGGCGGCAAATTTTGACAGCACGGGGATTCCTTATGAGGAGAAAGGAAAATATCCCGTTCTTTTTGTTTGCAGAAAAAAAAATCAAAAAACGAAACATTTTGGGCCGTATCGGGGCCGTATCGGGGCCGTATCGGGGCCGTATCGGGATGACTTTGGATACCCGGCCTTATTGGGACCATTCTCTTTCAAAAAATGAAATGTGAAAGTCACGGTTTTTTGGTGGCGCTCCGCGTGTGCAACTTCCACTGTGTATGAATTTGGGAATGGGCAAAATCACACGAGCTCAAAGGCCAGCCTTTGAAGCGTGACAAAAATATAAGTGCAAGCCGTAAAGAACACAAAAAGCGTCCAACACCCGGCCAAACACGTACTCCCCAGCGCGCACTTGGCTCACAAAGTCTCTGTGAAAGGCTCGCCTTCACCCATGGAAAGAAACGCTCCTGCACGCACGACTCAGACTGAGATGGCTGGAGGTCCCCCCCAGCTAGGTGGAGGCTCGCCCCAGCTGCAGACATGCGACGGCTCGCCCCAAAGAAAGCGAAGGAGCGGAGGTGAAGAAGCGCCGCGCAAGCAGCCACGCAGCTCCAAAGATTTATCCCCTGTTTCAATGGGCGCTGAAACTTTGACCCTCGACTTTTGGGAAGACAGAGACATAGAGGTGGGCGAGGACACCCAGCAATTCCCTGAGAATCCATCGATCGACTATGAGCTTGCATACACAGACTGGATGTTGTCCCAGTTGTCTGAAAAGGATGGCACGTGCAAGTGCAAATGGGTAACCCATGGCACTCGCTGGCATCGATGGGTTTGCTTTCTCTGCAAATATCCGGGACCCCAATGAGGCGCTTTCCTCCAGAGCCACCCCGAAACGCACGAGCCATGAACGGCGGCAGTTAGTTTAATTAAACCGTGAGGCTTGCCCACGTGATGCGCAGTGCAATCTAGTATATGATGCAATTTTTGCAAGAAAGAGAAAAATGAACAATCTGCTTTTCTTTGGGCTTACAAGGCTTTTTCCAGCTTGTCAGCTTTGGCGCATGTCAACAGGTCTACTTTCCCAACCACAATGTGCATTTTGACAAATGCAACAGCAGGAAAATAGCTGAAGCATCTGTTTTTCTTTGGCCCACATCTGCACACATACTTACAAACACCACAGTGTATATACCCAGCAAGCACGGCTCAAGAAAGCATTAGCTGTTTTGGTTTGAAGATGGGGTCGGAGGTTTTAGTTCCCGAACCCAATGACTGGAAAACAGAATTTCCACAGCTGAGGCTCGCCCAGCCAATCCACATAGCAATGCCATGCTGCGGAATAGACGGTGCTGGTTGGTCACTCCGAGCTATGGGGGTGCCCTTTACACCAAACAACGTATACGACCTGGAGACGCGATACAAGGAGTACTGGCAGGGCATGGTTGAAGAAGGCTCGCCTCTTCATTTCGGAAAGCACAATGGTGACATTGTCCAGGTCCAGCTGTCGGACTTGGAGCGCCCAGTGCATGTGCTTTGCAGTGGCCCGCCATGCCCGCCTTGGGCAGGAAATGGCAACAAGAAAGGTGTGGAAGACTTCCGAGCAAAAGCTTTTCTGGCTATTGTGAATATAGTGGCTTCGCTAGCCAAGTGTGGTGAGCTGCAAGCAGCGATCTTGGAAAATGTCCAAGGCATTTTACACCGCCAAGGTGGCGAAGAAAGTTTCATGTCAAAGCTTCTGCACATTTTGCAAGAAGAAGTGCAGGAATTTCTCTGGCAGGTGGACACCCTCAAGGCGGTGGACTACAAGCTAGCGCAGGACAGAACGCGTGTGTTCTTGCGTGGGATCCGGAGCACGTTGTGCCCAAGCGGGGCGGTGCCACCTCCACTACCCCCATTTGGCCACAGAGTGTTGACAGACTTTCTGGCGTCAATGCCTTGTGTGGACCGTAAGAAGCTCACAAAGCGCATGGCCCAAAACTTGAAAGACAGCCAAGAACAACTGCGGAAACTTTTGCAGGAAGGTCGCCTCGTAGAGACAGACGTTGTCTGCTTCCCACTGGACCGCGCAGATGGCAAAACATACAAGCGGCATATCAGCGTCAATCGTACACCAACATTGACCACCTCGAATTCATACCTGTTTGTGTCAGACATGAAGGTGGGCCTCCCAGATCAGAAACGGACACACTTCCGTTTCTTGCATCCGCATGAGCGGTTTGTTTTGCAAGGTTTCAACGTGGAAGTCGCCGAACAATTCGCTTCCAGCCAAGCCTTACAAGTCAAGGCAGCAGGAAATGCCTATCCAGTGCCACTCATTGGAGCAGCAATGGCCCCATTGCTGGCTGCCTTCGGTGAGCTGCCCCAGAAAGGAGAAAGGGAGCTGGAGTTCCCCACGCGTTTCCATGAGCGTTTGGCTGACGCCATGTACGGTGCTGGGAAGAAAAGCAAACCAAAGAAGGCAGGACATAAGGTGCTCAAACGACCGGCTGCACACCAATCATCAGACAAACCTGCAGACGAAAAATTGGACAAAACCCATCCTGGGCCCCATGACAAGGAGCAACATGACGGTGATGGGGCACAGCCTTTGGGTGAAGAACGTGCGGGGCCTTCCACCAAGAAGCGACCTGCCAGCACGGCAAGCATCGGAAGGCCCTGTCAGAAACCAAGACTCCCTGCCGCATGGCGCCTGCGTGGCTTTCTTTCTTCCTCAAGCTCTGACTCCGGCTGAATGTGCAAGGCTCGCCTGCACCATCATACCAGTTTTGAAGCAAGGCTCGCCTGCTGCGATGCGTAACCACGACGGATCCACAACTTGCGCTAAAAACAATAACTTGCAAGTGTTACCGCCCAGAAGCCCGTTGCACTCTCACAGGTGGGCAAAGATTGCATGAGTTTATTTCCTCTTCCACGCTGGTTCAAGCTGACCACGGGTTGCTGCGAGGCTTGCCCGCAGAAACATTGAGAGCGAAGCTTTTGCTTGTGATTGTAGGGACAAACCACATGGCTGAAGCCCGCTTTGATGGGATGCTTGACTACTTCGCTGCTCTCCAAAAGAGCTGCGGGGGGTTCCTTGAAAAGGACGCCTTAGACCCCCTGTTGAAAAGCTGCATGCTGGATATTGAACGCGCCCCGCCCATAACCATAGAAGCAGGGGCCAGCATGCTTAGAAAGCTTGAGAAAGCTACCGTGCCCCAGGCATGGCGTGAAGCTTTAGTGAAACTGGTGCAAGCCAAGGTTCAGACAGGCGCAGAGAACAGCTGCAACGAAGGGAATAAGAAGAACAAGGAAAAACCAAGGCAGACATGTCTGCACTTGGACAACTATTTCTTGAAGAAGGACTGGGAAAAACTGGCTTCGGATGGGTTGACTGACAAGGTCAACTTGGCAGCGCAAAGAATGGCAGCCCTGGGTTTGCTGAACCCAACAGAGCCGACTGTGGTGCATGCAGTCGCAATTCTGTATTTGACGTCGCACAAAGGGACCCTGGAAGAACTTAACATCACCGGCGTCCATGCTTTGAATACGGTGCGGGATTTGAAATCTGTGCTCAGAGGATTGAAAGGCTTTACGCAGTCTGGGATCACCAACTACCCAATGGATCCTGCAGAATTGCCCGGCCCCATATTCATGAAAGCGTTTGGACAAGAAAAGCCAGAGCCAAGCCGTCTGGATCCTCACGCGCTTGGATGGTTACAAGTTGTGCTACCTGCAAGGGACACGCACACATCAGTGCGAGGTGCCTGGGGAAAGCGAACCTCGCGACTACGCACTGGCAACAACTTCCAGGAGATGCTCATGAATGCCATGAGCAACCCTGACATGGCAGCAGCTTTCGCCAGCATGATGAGAAACAATTCTGGAGTGCAGCTGAACATGACACGCCGGAAACAGTTGATGCCAAGCGCTGCCTCTGCACAGGTGGAACCACTCATGTTGGCAAACGGGCCAGCTGCTTCTCACAACTTGGCAGGCAAGCAAGACCCAAAGGATGAAGTCGACCTCGAGACATCGCTTCCAAGTAATGAAGAACCTAGCATCAAGGCTCGTCCTGGTGCAAAAGAAATCAGCAAGGCTCGTCCTGCTGTAAGTGAAACCAGCAAAGCTCGGCCTGCTGCAGGCGAACCCTGCGAAGCTCTGCCTGCAAAGGACAGCAAGGAATTGCCTCCGCTGGAACCCAAAAGCGTAGATGCCATGGCGAATGACATCTTGGCAGCCATTGGCGGCCAAAAAAGAAAGAAGACCGCTGCTGAAGAGACCACCGAGGGCGATGACGTGCCCATGCCGAAGGTAAAAGCCAAAAGCAAACCAAAGGGAAAGGCCAAAGCCACAGCAAAGAAAACATCTGCTGTGGCCAAGGCCAAGAGTACGCCTCCCAAGACCAAGAATGCTGCGCCCAAAGCAAGCCCGAAGAAAAAGAAAGAGGTCTTGCCATTCCCTGGGACAGCTGCACATGAGCCCGTTCGCCACAAGAACGCTACAGTTTACATATGCCCCAAGTCGACCAACTACAGGGTCAAACTTGATGGTGAGAAGAAGGACAAGGCCTTCAGCTGGAAACGCCAGGATGCGAAGGAGGCATGGGTGCAGGTGAAGGAATACATCCTGAACTTGGAGTGAAGGCTCGCCTCACCAACTTGGTGGAGGCTCGCCCCACCATGGCTGAATCTGTCACCCAGTTGACGGAAGCTATGCCCACCTATCGCCTGAAGAGAGGGCTTGTTTCACAAAGCACAGCCCGCAAAGTCCAAAATTTGCATCCTGATATTTGGCCTGCTTCTTTTTGGAGACGGGTTGTTCCTGTTTTTTTGCTGCTGCATTGAAAATTTGAGTGGTCCTTTTTGTGTTTTTTGCAACCTCCGGTGTGTTTTTCAATATGTCCTTTGGCCTGAATGTTGCCCCCTCGTGCGTGTTTTTTTGGAATCCCTCGTGGCCTTTTTGTGGGACCCTCGTGGCCATTTTCCTGATCACGAGGATTTGCTGAGCTAAGTGGTTATAACTCCCGCTAATTAGTTAGCTGCGAGGACCCTGCAAATTGTTTGTAAATGGTTATAACCTTCGTTATAAAACAGCTAAACGCAAAAAGCGCCAAAGCATCGCGCCAGCATCGCGCCACCGTCGCGCCATCAGCGCGCCATCGTCGCGCCATCATCATTTATTATCACAATCATCATCATCATCATCATCATCATCATCATCATCATCATCATCATCATCATCACCTTTGACATCAATGTCATCAGCATCATCAACATCATGAATCATTAACATCAACATCCATCAACAACATCAGCGTGATCATCACCACCACCACCATCACCATCATCACCATCATCATCATCATCACTATCATCATCCTCATTATCACCATCAAGGTCACCGTCACCATCACCATCACTATCATCATCACCATCACCACCACCACCACCACCACCACCACCACCATGGCCAATACCATGCTTCATCATCGTCAACTTGACGACCGATATAAACATTGTCATAGTCATAGTCATCGTCACCGTTGCAATGATGCCAATCTCGAAGGTCGTGAATGATGAAATGATGATGATGATGACGGGGGGGAATGAGGGGGAAGATGATGACGATTACGATAGCCATGACGACGCTGATGATTATGATGATGATGATGATGTTGATGATGATGATGATGCTGATGAAAACGACGATGATGACGGTGATGATGGTGATTGTGACCACAACGATGACGATGACGACGATGATGATCATGAGGACCATGATGACTATGATGACCGGTGATGACGCTATAGACCATCGACCGCTGCGACCACGACGACAACGACGACAACGACGACGAAAACGATCTTGACGGTGGTGATGGCAATGATGATTCAGGTGACATGAAAGGCCCATTTTTTTGTATCCATTTGTCCCATGTATACAGCTACTTCCCAATAGACCGGCTAAGACAAAAATTTGTCTAATAGTTAGATTTTTAAAATTTGTCTAATAGACAAATTTTGAAAATGTGTCTTAGACAAATTGTTGCTCGACAGATTTGTCCAAGACACGAGTCTTAGACAAATAAACGCTGTTTAAGTCAGATTTTTGCCCACCCTCCACGAGGAAGTTTCGAGGAAATTTCCTTGACATTTCCTCGTGTGTTTTTTGAAGCTGCCTTCAAACTACTTCATGTTTTAAAGGGAAACTTCCTCATTTTTTGGGGAAACTGCCTCACTATTTCTCTTACTTTTTGCCCACCCTCCACAAAATGATGGAAAAATGATAAGGTAGTTTGGAGGTAGTTTGGAGGCAGCTTTGAGGCAGTTTGAAAAAAATCTGATGTAGTTTCAATTTGTCTAAGACAAAAAAAAGTTGTCTTAAACAAAAAAAAATCTACCTAATAGTCAGATTTCTACAGAATACGGATTAGACGGATTAGACATTTTTTTGTCTTAGCCAGTCTATTGGGTTCGTGGTGATGATGGTGCTTGCTGAAGTTGTTGCAAATACAAGGGTGATACAACTGCTCATGGTCTTTCCACGTCTTTCCTTAAAACACTGAACATCTCAGTCTGCTGGCTGGGCAGCCATCCCCGAGGTCAGCTCCGCCTCCTTCCAGGCCAAGGCCGCTGCCCAGGCCACCAAAGAAGAGGTGAAAAAACCGGACGGCAGTGCAACCACTGTGTGAATCTGCGATGCTTGGTGGCAATGGTGGGAGACCGGTGGCAATATGTGGAAATGGGAGATGGCCGGGCGACAGCAGATCATGACATGCTCTGACATGGTCTATTTTCGTAAGTGAACACAAGGTTTCTTGATTTCTGGCGGGTGTGGACGGTCCCTGATTTGTTGTTTGGTGCAATATTCGTCGGCGGATTGTCAAACCTGAAGAGACAGACATCCGCCATCATCCGCGTTTTTCAGTATTGATTTCATTTTTTCATTTTTTTCGCTGAAGAAAAATTCCTTGGCATGACATGCACAAGGCTGTCCGGTAGTTTTCATGTTGTACTTTCTTCTATTCCCAAGATTCATCAAATTAGAGTAGAGACGGACGTACGTTTAGAGTGTTGATGGAAAAATCCTAAAGTGAAAGTCAGGATGAATTTCGCCCGCAGCTTCAAAGCCCTCAAACTGCAAACTTGGGCACCAAGGAGCAAATGAGTACGCCAGCGAAGCTCTCTTGGCGCTGGTGCCTTTGCCTATGAATGAGTTGAAGAGGGGTTCACAGTACCTGCCAGCCTCTCAAACTGGGCCTGCGTCCCGGGATGGTACAGCACATCACACCTTAGAATTTAAAACGCAAGAGCGTGGGATAAACAATGCCGCCCCGGCCCCAGTCCCCAGGTTTCGAATCAAGTACAGGCTGGATGGCAAAAGGCACATGCACACACACAGACAATTGAAGGACAGAATAACCCCACAAGTCAACTTCTTCCAATAATTAGAAACAGAAGTTGGAGCAGGACGAGGGAAGGAAAGACAAAGGAGGTGTGTGTGTGTGTGTGTGTGAAAGAGTTCGGTGTGCCAAAGTTGTACGGTACATATGAAAGAGTTGTGTGTGTGTGAAAGAATGGTTTGTGAAAGAGTTGCATGTAAAGGAGTTGTGTGTGACAAAGTCGTGTGTGAAAGTGCTGAGCCCAGTGCCATAAGTGCTATGCCTGCCACGCGAAACCAAGGTGGATGCGCCCAAGTGCTACCCTTGCCACGCAAATGGAACGTCGATGTCACCAAGTGCCCCGCCTGCCACGCAAAGTGCTGGGGCACCCCGACGACTAACGGCGACCAAGTGCGCCACCAGACCCAGCCCAGTGCCACAAGTTCCACGCCTGGCACGCCAAACGCAGGTAGATGTCGCCAAGTGCCATGCCTGCCACGCAAAACGAAGGTGGATGTGAGCAAGAGCTATGCCTGCCACGTAAAGTGCCGCGGCGCCATGGGCGACTAACGGCGACCAAGCGCGCCAGAGCCAGCCCAGTGCCACAAGTGCCACGCCTGCCACGCCAAACGCAGGTAGATGTCGCCAAGCGCCACGCCAGCCACGCAAATGGAACGTCGATGTCACCAAGTGCCACGCTTGCCAGGCAAAGTGCTGCGGCGCGCCTGCCGACTAACGGCGATCAAGCGCGCCACCAGAGCCAGTTCAGTGCCACAAGCGCCACGCCTGCCACCCCAAACACACATACATGTCGCCAAGTGCCACGCCTGCCACGCAAAAAGAAGGTGGATGTCAGCAAGTGCCTGCCGGGGCGCCCCAGGCCACTAACGGCGATCAAGCACGCCACCAGGCCCAGCCCAGTGCCATAAGTGCCATGCCTGCCACGCAGAACGCAGGTCGATGGTGTGTGACAAAGTTGTGTGTGAGCAAGTTGTGTGTGTGTGTGCGTGTGACAATGTTGTGTGTGTGAATGATGGTGTGTGACAAACTTGTGTGTGTGTGAGCAAGTTGTGTGTGTGACAATGTTGTGTATGAAAGAGAGTGTGTGACAAAGTTGTGTGTGACAAAGTTGTGTGTGTGACAGAGTTTGTGTGTGTGTGTGTTTTGTTTTATTTTTGTGTGTGGGTTTTGGTTTTTTTGTTTCTTTTGTTTTTTTCTACGCTCCTTTTCTGGTCAAAAGTTCGCGCGCACTGCAACACTTTGGTAGTGCTAGCCCCCTCACGGGAATCTTTTGAGATGCCTCAGCATGCACGGGGCACACAAGCTGGAATGGCAAGTCATCAGAAAAACATAAAGCCCTGGCTGCAACATTTCCCACGGCAGTGAGCAGTGTCTGGCCTTGGGCTGTCGTGCTTACAGATTTCGCAGCACTTAGTATGGCAGTTGGAGAAAACGTGCAAAAGAAAACGTCGATGGCTACAGCTTCCTCCAGCGGAGGGTTGGCTCTGTGCTCTGGTCAGGCAGCAGTGTGGCTCATGGTGAAACAGGTCTAAATTCTTTTTTTGTTCCCCACATTGACGTGTGGGGTTTTCGTTTTTAGTTCTGTATCCGCTCCGCCTTCCTCCTCCCGTCCTCCTCTCCCTCCTCTCCCCCCTCACCACACACACACATCACTCATCACTCACATACAACTCACTCATCACTCACACTCACCACACACACACATCACTCATCACCCACAGACACACACACACTCACTCACTCCACTCACTCCACTCACTCCACTCACTCCACTCACTCCACTCACTCCACTCACTCCACTCACTCCACTCACTCCACTCACTCCACTCACTCCCCTCACTCACTCACTCACTCACTCACTCACTCACTCACTCACTCACTCACTCACTCACTCACTCACTCACCTCACTCACCTCACTCACCTCACTCAACTCACTCAACTCACTCACCTCACTCACTCACTCACTCCCTCACTCCACTCACTCCACTCACTCCACTCACTCCACTCACTCCACTCACTCCACTCACTCCACTCACTCCACTCACTCCACTCACTCCACTCACTCCCTCCCTCCCTCCACTCCCTCCACTCACTCCACTCACTCCACTCACTCCACTCACTCCACTCACTCCACTCACTCCACTCACTCCACTCACTCCACACACTCCACACACTCCACACACTCCACACTCACTCACTCACTCACCCACTCACTCACTCACTCACTCACTCATTCACTCACTCACTCACTCACTCAATCACTCACTCACTCACTCACTACCTCACTCACTCCACTCACTCCACTCACTCCACTCACTCACTCCACTCACTCCACTCACTCCACTCACTCCACTCACTCCACTCACTCCACTCACTCCACTCACTCCACTCACTCCACTCACTCCACTCACTCCACTCACTCCACTCACTCCACTCACTCCACTCACTCCACTCACTCCACCCACTCCACCCACTCCACCCACTCCACCCACTCCACTCACTCCACTCACTCCACTCACTCCACTCACTCCACTCACTCCACTCACTCCACTCACTCCACTCACTCCACTCACTCCACTCACTCCACTCACTCCACTCACTCCACTCACTCCACTCACTCCACTCACTCCACTCACTCTCACTCCACTCACTCCACTCACTCTCACTCCACTCTCACTCCACT